>APFE030051582.1:0-17574 GCA_000404065.3 Pinus taeda | reverse complement strand
TGCTTTTGTAGGACACCTGTTTAGAATATACGCTGCACAATTTACAGCTTCAGCCCAATAGTCATTTGGCAAATGCTTTGCCTTCAACATGCTTCTCGCCATATCCATGATGGTCCTGTTCTTCCTTTCAGCAACTCCATTTCGCTGTGGGGTGTACCTTGCTGTAAATTGTTTATGAATTCCATTTTCTCTGCAAAATCTTAGGAATTCCTTGGAGATATACTCACCTCCTCTGTCAGTTCTCAAAACTTTGATATGCAGCCCGCTTTGATTTTCTACAAGTGCTTTGAAATTCCGAAATTTTTCAAACACTTCACTTTTGTTCTTTGGAAAATAAACCCAAGTCTTTCTGGTGAAATCATCAATGAATGTTAGAAAATATTGGCTGCCTGCTAAAGATGGAGTTTGCATCGGTCCACATACATCTGAGTGGACAATCTCTAAGGGTGCCTTTGCCCTTATGCTTTTCCCTGAAGGAAATCTTTCTCTATGTTGTTTCCCCAAAATGCAACCTTCACATAGGCTGCCCGGTTTCTCTATCAATGTTAATCCTTTCACCATTCCTTTTCTGCTTAACAAGTTTAGACCTCCAAAATTGAGATGTCCAAATCTCAAGTGCCACAACCAATTTTTATCCTTTGGCACGCTTTGGAAGGCCTCTTGGGTCACTGCTGCAATTTCATTTTTGTTTTTCAAATCTGCCCTGATCCTGAGAGGGAACATCTTGTTCCTTGTCATCTTCACTTCAGCAATGCAGCGTTTGCTGGGTGCTATATCCATGATGGTACACACATCATTCACAAAAGAAAACATTGTACCCCTTATGGACAAGCTTTCCAATACTCAAGAGGTTACATCTCATTCCAGGGACATAGTAGACATCTGCTATGGTTTTCTTTTCACCCTTCTTTGTAAATATTTTGACTTCTCCTTTTCCCATAACAGAAATTTTGCTATCAGTACCAAGTGTAACTTCTGATTTCACGTTTTGATCTAAAGTAGAAAACAGGGCTATGTTTCCTATCATATGGTTGATGCAACCTGAGTCTAAAAACCATAAGTCTTCACTGTTTGTTTCAGCCATGTTACAAGCTAACAACACATTATCTTGACCGATGTTTTCTCTAGTGACATTGGCATTTGGTCTATTACTCATATCATGTTGCTTCTTCCTACATTCACTGGCATAGTGCCCATATTTTTTGCAGTAATAACATTGGACATTGGATTTTCCATACTTTTGTCCTTGAGCATGATGTTGTCATCTTCGTTGGTTGCTGCCTTGGCCTTGGTTCTGATTTGGATTGCTACCTCTTCCTTGAACATTTGCTTGACTTTTCCTTCCACCTCTGTTCTGGCTTTTTCCTCTTCCTCTTTTGTTTCCTCTGCCTTGACCTCTTCCTCTTCCAAATGACATCTGGGTCTTGAAGGCTTGCTCTAGAGATGAGTTTTCATTTCTACTCAACCTCTGCTCATGTGTTATCAGTGATGCATGAAGTTCATCAACTAAAAAGTTTGAGAGATCCTTTGTCTCTTCTATAGTGGTGATAATCACATCAAACTTTGAGGGTAGGACCCTCAAAAGTTTCTCCACAATCCTCCTTTCTTTAAGAACTTCTCCATGAGTCCTCATTTGTGTGACCAAACCAATCACATGTGTGAAGAATGAATCAATATTGTCTGACTCTTTCATGTTCAGATTCTCAAAATATCTCCTCAGCAATTGTAGTTTTGCTGTCTTCACTTCCTCCATGCCTTGATAGGCTGTCTTGAGGGTTTGCCATGCTTCTTTGGATGTCTTAGCTGCTGCTATCCTTGGAAACACACTCTGGTCCACTGCTTGATACAAAAGTACAAGGGCTTTTGAATCCTTTTTCCTATTGCTCTTCAATAGATCTTTCTCTGCCTGAGTTAATCTGTTAAACTCATTTTCATCTGCTGGTTCTTCAAAACCATCTTGAATTAATTCCCATAAATCTTGACAGGTAAACAGGGCTCTCATGGTTATTGCCCAATAGTCATATTTTTTCCCATTGAACTGTGGGAATTGAGGATTAAACATACCCATGCTGGTGCTGGTGCTGGACATTCTAGCACTCTTTAACTATGCTATAAAATGCTTGACTGTGTATTAAAATAACTGATTGTTTCTTCAGCAACGACACAAAAAAACTTTGAGGAATACCTGGATCTTTTTATCTGAGACTTCACTTTGCTGGAGAAGATTTACTGCTGCAACAAAAGGAACCTTCCTTCAGTTTCTTTATCACCCTCAAAGAGCCTGGATCTGCTCTGATACCATGTTGGGAATTTTCTGGTAAATTCCAAAACAAAAATTAACTGAATACAGAGCAATGCTCTGTTTTTCTCCTCAGGATCTTTTGCACAGGGAAGCAAATAAAATTTCTGAGAACAGAGATTTTTCACACCAATAAAACCTTTATATTCATTAATAAAAAGCCTGATACATATTTCTTCCTCTTTCTCAAAGGGATTCACCAAGAACTTTCACCAAAAACAAAATTACCTTGCCTTTTTTACAAATGATTTTTACACTGCTGTGTAAAATCTTCATTCACATTTACTGCTGTAAAAAGGGGCTTATACGTTTACAACTGTAAAATAGATTTTTCTTACATGGGTTTACTGCTGTAAAATAAAAAAAAATCTTTCATATTCACCCAAGAAAAATTTCTCACATGCCTTGCTGGTTTTTCACATTGCATTTAACCAAAGTTTTCATTTGCATTGCTACTCCACACCATACATTTTAATTATGCATTTCAATGCATATACTCCACAAGAATTTTATTCGCACTGTTGTGCATTGATTTTCCTGTTATTTTCTCTGCTTTCGCGAGCCCTCGCCCTCTTCTTCCCTGGTTTTCTATTCGCTGCCGCGAACCAATTGCTTCTCCTCCCGTGTGCAATAACAACATAAAGTCAACGCACCAAAAAAAAACTATATCGCATACATTTTTATGTGTTAATGCATGCCATATGAAAACATAAAGTTTTTACCTAAGACTATGACACATTCATTTAATGCATTAAAGTTGTTAGAACTGTCGGTTAAATCAAAAAACAAATTCTAGCAGGTTGAGGGAGATCTGGTCCGTTGATTTGATCGGACACATTTTACATCCTTCAGCCACACAACCCAAACGAACTTTAATGTCCGGGGGATAGGCAGTTTTGGAATTGTACACTGGACGCATGTCATTTGGTCGGGGTGTTCGGAGACCCTCTGACAAATACACAAATGCTAAAAGGTGTTATCAAACAAAAATGGTGGTTTTCCGGAAATGAATGCCGCGAAGGGGAAATTAATATCTCAACAATGTTTATAACACCGATATCAATGAATTCTATAAATCCAACAGTGATGGTTTAACTAATTCACAATATATAGAACCAACAACGAACTCTGAAGCAAGTAACACAATTTTCAATAATTCCAACAGTGAGTGTTTAACATCTACGCAGAATATAGAACCAACAACCACTACGCACTCAATTGAAGGCCCTATCCCACCTTTGTCACCTCCCTTTCAACAAAACTCTCAACCTCCCTTCGATTATCGAACTACGCTGATGGTACCCCACACATCCAACTGCGAAGGTTCAACCTTCCCTTCAACGTAACTCTCAACCTTCCAACAATGATTTGTTGTCTCCCATCATTAATTTGAACCTTGTGCTCTCTCCCCAGCTATATTTAAATCCCCTTAATATGCCCTCTCCCTTTAATAATTCAAACATTTCACTTAACAATCTCAATTTCTCTCCCCATCTTACACATACGTTTTCTCTAGAGTTTGAGACTATGCGCTTCCCTATTAATAATCCATCATCTAATTTAATTATCAATTTGTCTAACTTGAATTTAACAAAACATATGATTAATCTTTTAAATAAAGGATTGAATTTTTCCATGGATCCTAAAAATATTCCGATAGAAGATATTATTTGTCACATAGAATATGGGATTCAAGACATGCCCGATAACACTAAAGAACAAATTAGACAAGACTTCTCCCTTATTCTTCGAAAATCCAAACCCCCTCAAAGCAATATTACAGAAGACAAATTCCTAGCTTTAAAATCCTTAAAAGCTAACCTTAATATTGTAATACTAAAGGCTGACAAGGGAGGATCAACTGTCATCATGAATAAAAAAGAGTACAATGATAAAATGATTGATCATCTCAACAATAGTGGGTGCTAAAAAACTTGAATAAAAATCCCTTAAAAATCATTACAAATGAAGTCTCCAACTTAATCAAAGCCAGCAACAATTGGGATCATAAGGCCCTCATTGAAAGTTGTCCTTACACCCCTAGAACCTATGGTGCTCCCAAGATACATAAATATGGAATTCCTATTAGACCTATTGTAAACACTATTGGTGGTCCCACTTATCATCTGGCCAAATTCCTTGCTAAGAAACTAAAACCCTTGGTTGGTAACATTGAATCTTTTGTCAAATACTTCACCCACTTCATCAATGAAATCAAGGATATTAAACTCGATAAAAATGATCTTTCAGTTAACTTTGATGTCACTGCTCTATACACCAATATTCCTATTGATGAAGCCATGAAGGTTGTCTGTAAAATCATTGATCCTAATACTTCAAAACTTGTTGAAATTTGTCTCAAATCTACCTTCTTCAGTTTCATGGGTGATATATATGAACAAACATGCAGAGTAGAAATGGGTTCTCTTCTTTCCCCAATCATATCCAATCTATTTATGGAATATTTTGAACCAAAACCCTTAACCCAAATTATGGAAAAGATTTGTGGGTGACATCTTTATCATATGGCCACATGGTCAAGAAGCTTTAGAAACGTTTAAACATCATTTAAATAGTATTTCCTCGTCCATTAAATCCACCATGGAAATTGAAGTTAATGATAATATTCCATTCTTTAACATCCTCATCACTCGTAATTCAAATGGCTCCATATCTCACAAAGTCTAACGAAAAAAGACCTATAAAGGGCAATATCTCCATGCCACTTCTCACCACCCTAACAAAAAATTGGGGATTCTAAACACTCTTCCTATAAGAGCTATTCAAATTTCTAATAAAGATCACTTAGAAAAATAAAAATCCCATCTAGTAAATGTATTTTTTAAAAATATATATAAAAAACATCAAATCATCAAATCTATGAAGAAAGCCATCATAGAAACTTATCCTAAAAACAAAAATAACTATCTGGATAACTTCATTGGCAAGGTAAAAAGGTTAAGATAGAGCATCATCATTCATTCTTATTCCTTAGTGTACCCATACATTATTATTAAAGGGTTTTCCCCTATTAAGTAGACATTTTCCTAAAATAAAATATCAATCTTATTAAGAGGTTAGTGGGGGGTTTGGAACTCTTCCTTGTTTGATTAGTTCATGGCTTTCTTTGATCATTTTTCTATCTATTTTTCATATTATCATTTTTCTATCCTAAATTCCATATCAATCCTACATATAAATCTTATTTTTATTTTCCTAGGTTTCTCTTCAATTGTGCATATATTGGGCCTTTTTTTTCATGCAAAATCACTCCCATGTGTATATATAACCCACTTAGTTAATCATATTTATAAGAGAAAATACATAGTAGATATATATATTAATATTTATATGCCTCTCTCTTTTCCCTACCATTGTAGTTTCATAACTTTTCATTTTCCGACACAATTTTTAAGATTTTGAAAGTGTTTTTAGTGAAATCTCTAATTTTGGGCCAAATTTTGAAAAAAAAACGGTTTACAATTGCAACTTCCTAAGTGATTTAATGGAAATGTTTGTTATGCATGTTTAATTCCATTTTTCTAGGAACAAATGTGCACTTGACAAGTATATCCTAATTTCTATGAGCTAATTTACTCCACGTCTTCCTTGCATGAGCTAGTTTATTTCGCTTGATTAGTAAAATCCCAATCAATTCCCTCATGAAAGAGTATTAGATAATTAGTACATGTTTTCTCATACATTGCATATAGGTAACCCTGGCATAGTCATATGAGTACAAATTTGATTCCATTGCACTAAATCACATTGCATTATATTATTTCATCTTTTGATGAGTTTTTTTTCTAGAGGTTAATTATAATTACTTTGCTCTAATTATTATTCTTCTTTCATCTTCACTCAAATTGTTAATTATATTTATTTTCCATTATATTCTAGATCATCTTGCAGGTTGAGCATTCAAATCTCACACAGTATCAGAGCTTGATTGAATATGAGGAAGTAGTATATAGGTTTTCATGTGGAAGACATAAATTAGAATGAATTCAACCAAGATGGATCAATCTTGGTAGATATTCATGACATGATTCAACTGATATGAATGGAAGACATAAGTGGTCACTCTCTTATAGAGTAAAGGACTATATAGGATCACAAGGGGAAATGAGACTGAATTAATTTTGTTGTTGAAAAGGACAAACAATTTAGTTGAAAGGATGAAGCATATGAATTTTTATGTCTCTCTATTTCTTTTGACCTCTTATTCCACATTGAATATACAATAACATCCTGTTTGGACCAAGGTTAAAGGAATCTCTCCGGAGTAAGAAGTGTTGCAAGTAAATCACTTAGAGAATGAGCTCATCCATTTGAGCTCAAGTAGCTTCAACATTATCTGGGAATTCTTCATAAAGTTGAAATCATTATCTTCAACTCAAATTTTGTGGCATAGACAAGAAGGAAGAGCAACTCATTCTCTCAATTTTATCCAAACTAGCTCCTGAATTCTTGGTTTTTGTTTCTACCTTCCATGCAACAAAATACACATTCAAAATTTCTTCGAAGATGCCTTCATTATATCATTTTGCTACATCTTTCATTATATCATTTTGCTACATCTTTCAACCATGAACAAGATAAACTTCTTTAATTAGGCTACCTAAAATAAAAAAGAGTGAATACACTTATACAAATAAAAGTAGAAAATCTGGTAAGTAGAAGATCTAGTAGTTAACTTAAATAGTAGTTTAGAGGAAAGAAAGACCAAGATCAAAAGAAGGAGAGTAATCCAAAATCTACACAAGAAAGCTCATTTTATAAAACTAAGAAAACAAAGGAAAAGGTGATATGTGGATACTGCAAAATAAAACCAATCATGAAAAACATGCATGCAGGAGGAAGCAATTGATCGATGTATTCTCCATCCATAATATATCTGCATTATATCTCACATCCACACATATTTTCACTACAATAAATTGGGTCAAAGCCTCTTCTAATAAACATAAGTGCATTTCATTAAACTCGTGATGTATTTTGACTACCATAAATGGTGGTGTGAAGAAATCATATTTTTAAAGTGGAACAACTATATGAAGCCTAAAACTTGGTCTGTTTTCCATAAATTTTATTATACATGTTAAAAAATTTAATAATAGAATTGTTCAGAAAATGATTGGTTGCAATCAATCCTCGAACTGTCTAGTATCCTGGCCAGCTAGATTCGCCCAATATTATCGAATTCCTTGGAAACGAAAACATCATTCTAAAATACGCCAAAATACATAAAAGATGGGGAAAAAATATGTTAAAAAAGGCATTGTTCAAAATCAAGAGAAAAACTATAAATTGAATGTGTTAGGCTACGTATTTGGTTATTGAATTGTTGTATTTCAAATGCTATTACGTTTCCAGAAAAGTTGGATGAAAATAAAAAATATTTTCTAATATATAATCTGTAAATTAAAAATTAAATTTTATTGAGTAATATAATTTGGATATTTATTTGATAAAGATCATCTACTTTGAAATGGATATTAATATTTAGTTTATATATATGGTTTATTTTACTCGACATTGGTTATATTTTAATAAAAAATAAATCAGATCTAAATTCATTAATTTATACTATATTAATAATATAATGGAAAATAAGTCATTGATTGTATTGATTTCACTGAATATTATTGCATGCAAGTCGATAGGATTAACTCATTACTTGATTTCGTAAATATTATTGGACTGCATTAGTTTAAGTGTGATTGAATTAATTGATTACATTGATTTTAGTGAATACTATTGGATTGGAATAGTATATGTGATTGAATTAATTGATTGCATTGATTTTTATGAATAATATTGGATGCATGAATCTAAGTGTGATTGAATTAATTGTTTGCATTGATTTTAGTGAATATTATTGGATTGCTTTGATTTGAATATATATCAATGGATCTACAACCCAGTATGTAAGAGATGGTGTACATGGGAAAATACATCATTATACCTCCAATTCTGAGGATGACCTTAAAATTGGTTGCTGAGATCCAAAAACATATTGCCCCAGTGAAATCATGGTGAAATTTTGGTTAAAATGGGTATAAACGTGTCAATATTTCACCTTTGTCAACTTTGGACTCCCCAAACAATCTTAAGATTCCATGGTAGATTCTACAATGGAATATTCTCTATGAATATACTGTCGAGAACCACGCCCTCCTTGTTCAGCAAGTGCAGGGTTCCAGCTTTATCCAAGGTCCACCTGTCCTAAGTTCATGGATATGTCAGCCCTCCTTTATTGTTCTAGCCTCCACTACCCAATGACAAAATGGAATGAGTTTATATTTTCAAGTGTCGATAGTCATTCCAAAGATCTTCCTGGTAGATAGTTGGCTGGTGGGATATATATGGAATGTTGGTGTTGAGCAAGGTCATGGGGTTCAAACTTCACTAATCCCAGCCGTTATAACAACATATTTTGTTTTATAATCATAAACTGTCATTGTTTCAAACAAACTGCTGGACCTTTGTCTATCAACTATAATCGTCATCGGTGAATATATATTTAACGCTATATACAATTTTAAATAGTTGTTAAAATGTTTGGAATCCTAACTATTGATATTTTAATATAACCATTGAATGTTTTAAACCATTCGTCGAACAATTTATCATATATTTGTATATGTATATGTATATGTATGTATATATACAAAAACATTGGATTTGTATAATCAACCGACACTGATAATATGGAAACCCGTTGTTAAATTTGAACCATAACCATTGACCACCAGGTTGGCTACATGTCCAGTTGATTGGGACCACTTTTGCCACCAGCTAGGTGCCATGTGGAGTGATTTGATTGGGCCACATGGTCGCATTATTGGACCATATAACTATCTCCAAAGTTAGAAAATTCTGCCAAGTTTTGCAGTCATGCCAAAAATAACCACAACTAAAACCTTTTCTAGATTTAGCCAAGGTTTTCCAAATTTAGTTGTCAATTTGGCCAAAATGATGATTTGGCAATGTTCCAAATTTATCTGGCACTCTGCTAAATTTTATCTTTTAGCTAGGTTCGATCATAACTTTGATTAAGCATAATGTTTTATTACGAACTCGGATTGAAGCACCATTTGTACCATTGAATTCTTTATGACGAGCTCTTTGATCTCGTTTTGGTTTCACTGAGTTTCAAGGACCTTGATTTTTGGGCCATTAGGGATACTCCTGGATCAATAGTCATATTAACCAAGGATCCAAATCTTACCTTAACAAATCATAATTTCAAGAACAACCATTCATCATGATATTGTATCTTCTCATGCTTTGTAAATACTCCAATCATATTGTCTTTCTCATAATTTCAATGATTCAATTAGGGCATAAACTATGGTTGAAAGGAAAGGAGCCTCGGGATTAGCTCCCACTTAAGAGAATTACACACAACTATTGAATTCACAATTACAATAATATTTAAGTTACATGACACTTAAGTAATACAATATTTATTCAATCTTCTATCCACAAGAAAATCCTTTTAGCTAACACGTAGAAATGGATCTCATCATACACACACACACACACACATATATGCAATATTTTTCAACATGAGAATCCTCTTAAGCACTAAGAACAAACCTCATAACCAAAGATATATGATAGTTTAACATATGTACCACATTCCAAATCCCATATTGCAAAAGACCCAAATTTTCACTTCTAAATTATCAACATTATTTAAAAAGAAAATGAACAAAATCAAAGGAGCAGAGGAAATACTTATCTAAAGTTTCAAGCTGGAAAGAAAATTGGAAAGGATTATTTTCCACCCAACCATAGGCTCAGTTGCACATCAACCTTTTACATTTGTCCACACCTTAGCCAAAACATGATATTACAAGGGGAAGATTAATAACTCATTGGAAATTGGGCTAGGTAAAATCAAATCTTCTTCATACATTTAATAGAGTTAGAAATATACTTTCCTAATCAATCCCAGCCCCCCATGATTTTTACATGCCTCTCAACTAATTAGCAAAGAAAATAAGGGAATCTCTTCATTTCTCTATATTCCCTTGGTGATTTTCTCACCTCTTTCTTGTCATGCTCAACCAACATATAAAAAATCACTGTAACACCCCCCTCCCACATCTACCAAAGTAATCAACCAACCAGGGAAAATATGTGATGAAGAGTTACTATGATATGATTCAAATCTCTATGTAGCAGTTAAGGAAGAGGATCCAATTGAACACAAACAACCTAACCTTCTACACATGCAATAGAACCCCCAGGATCCACCCAACCCATCCAGGTGACCATCCCCTGAGACAAACTGAATATTTGTTTCATTAAAGCCTCAGTCACTCCCTTGACATGGGCATGCATGCAATTGGGACCCTCTAGTCACTCCCATAGCAAGGCATGCATGTGACTGGGGACTTTTCTAGGTAGTTTTGTGCTAGTCACTCCAGATTTTGTGCCAGGTTTTCAAGGCTAGGACTGAAGCCACTACCTAGAACTCCATGAAACTTCTAAAAATGAAAAGTAACATCAAAACAATGATACAAATGCAAATACTTGAATAAGGGCTTGACTGGACCCCTACTAGCCATGAAAGGCATTTCGTCGAACATATCACAAATATGCATTCTATAGTTTTAAACAACAAATGCAAGCATAGGGGTCTCATACTTATATGAGAATCACTAAGAAGCATTGATGTCCCATTGCAATAATTGCATTACCATCTAATAAGACATATACTCATTGAACATTCGGTGATTAACCAAAACATGATGAGAGCCATACATTTTCATTGTCATAAAACTCATTCATAACCAACATATAACCAACACAAATATCAAGGATATAACAACCATATAAGACACAAATAAACAAGTATATTTACCCATGAAATACCAAGTAGAAGAAGCTCTTAATCATGAATAAAAAGGCCAACCAGGTTATGGACTTCCACGTTCAACCTAACCATAGATTGGATGAACCAAATCTCTCTTCAAACAATCAACCTCGTGCCATATTCTAGGTATGAATGTGGGATCTCATAGAAAAAATCCATCAAAATCAAACCCAAGATTCCAGAGGCCAAACCACATCAACCCTCAACTAGTGATTCCACCCCACATTCAAACATCATTTACCATCATCAGATTGGTCTCCAACCAAGTTGTCTAGGACTTTAGAGCATTTGTTCCAACTAAGGCTCTAGGAGTAGTAACTCATCCCAGAACTATTGTCGAGATCCAGAGAATTTATCCAACCAAGGCTCCATAACTAGTAACTCAACCCACCAAGGGCACTAGAGAATTCGTCCAACCAAGGCTTCAGGACTAATAAATCAACCCAAGTTGTTACATGGATCTAGAGAGTTTGTCCAACCAAGGATCTAGGAACTAATAACTCAACCCACAACCAAAGCAACATGAGAACCAACCAAAAACCAAAAGGGAAAGATTCCCACAATACCATGGCTATCTAGGAAATGACAAGTCTAGGCAAAACCAATGTCAATCCAGGAAATAATCCATGCCAATGATAGATCATAGCGAAGAAACCAAATGCATGCCAAAACTAGCAAGGAAATCATATATCCAACTTGGTACCTGATGGGCCTCTAAATTAGACATAAATTAAGGCCCATGCCTCTGAATGAAACATAAATTAAGGCCCATCTGACCATCCTTCAGCACATTAACCCTCTCTTTTTGCATTAGATAATGCATTTTTAACTTTAATATGTTAATTATGAAGGTTTATGAATAATTGCATATTTGTGTCTAATATTATTTATTTTTGTGGAATATTATGAGAATATTTGGCAGATTATGAAGATTTGGAGGAGGAGACAATTTAGGGACTTGATCCCTACTACAAGAGGATCAATATTAAATAATAAATCAACAAGATATTATGGAACTATGGCACAAATTGTGGAACTCCAATGATTGAGAAAATCTAGGAATATGTTCCCTGCCATTTAATGTAGATTCTTAGTATTGGGAACCAGATTCACTAATCAAGGGATTTTGGTGGGGAAAGATTCCTCCTTTCATGGGGAATGATTCCTAATAATTTTGTATAGGTACCAAGTCGAATTTTTCTCTAAGGGGAGATTTTTACAAGTCTTCTTGTGGAGAGAACTCGTATTTTTGTAGCTCCATTGTATTTTTTGCAAGGATGTAATTGTATTGATGAAAATAATGACGATTGGTGCCATGTTTAGCTTCTAAATTTTGTTCTCCTCCATAGGGCTCTAATTTTCCTTAGGATTGGCCATCCCAGGAGCCTCATAACACTTTTGTATCATTTTATTTTCTTCTTGTCACTTCTTATTCACATGCATCTCTTGTTCTTGTTTCTTTCTATTTCTGCATTTAATATTAGTGATTTCTTGTTGTAGGATTGGGTTAAATGGTTAATGTACGTTCTTTTGTAGGGTCACACGAATCATTTAATTCTTGGAAAATATTTGGAAGGCCATAGTAATCATTGAGTTGCTTGGATTAGTTTGCTTAGTCCCAAATCTAGATTTTTGGAACTCCTTTGTGACAAATAGCAACAGATTTATGCTATTTTTTAGAGCATTCTAGCAAGTTTCAATGAAGTTGTTTCCACTTGCATTAGATGAAAAAGACATTCTATTTAATAAAAAAATTTACCCCATTCCATTTGCACTTGATTAGGTTAGGTATTTGATAGATTTACTAGCTCACTAATTCTCGAATTTCTAATTTTAGACTAGTAATTTTCCATTATTTAATAAATATTTCTCATGTATAGGTGAATTTGTGGATATATGCATAAAATAATGTGTGTTGTTGCAATATATTATGCATTGTAGGGAGACCTCATCTTGTTCGCCTCATCCAAGCCTCACCCACCCATGTCGCCAAAATCCACTAAAATCGCAATCTGGATTCTTGTTTTATAAGAAAAAATTGTCATTTCCATTGAGAAAATTTACCCATCTTGAAGCTCTTGCTTGAGTTCTAGGTAGTTTCCACCACCTCCATTCCTAATTCTTCCATTATCCACCTTTCCCAAGCTCCATTCCACCTTCTAGACCACTTCCTAAGATTTTGGCCTGCTTTTTCTAATAAAACATGGGATTCTGTAAACATTCAGTAGGAACTAGTACATCCTGTAGACATCGTGTAGGAAATCCTGTAGTGGCCTATTTTGAGCTCGAAATGAGAAAAATCATCATTTGAGCTATGATTAGGCCTCTACTTGAACTCCAAGCTATCAAAGCCATTGTACCCCTCTTCCTCCACACCCGTCTCCCATGCCAAAGAACAAGGAAAGATTAACAATTGCATTTATAAAATGAAAAGATAAAGAAAAATAATTCTTTTTATTTCTTAATTAGCACTTGCATGGAGTAGTTAATACTCCCTAGTTCAGATTCCATGCTCAGGTAGTTTAAATCATCACATGTGATAAATAGGGTTAAGTTAGGTTTCTTTTACATATAGTTCATGATCTTTATGCAATTAGAATATGTTTCTTTGCTTGTACTTTATTTCTTGCAATAGGTTAGGATTTCCATTTCGAGCAGTTCATTTTCTGCAATTAGTTTAGGATTTGATTTCAGTACATGCACTCCATTACATCATGACAACAAAGGAAGGACACATTGTATGCAACACATATAGTGCCGATACCTCTTAGGCTTGTACAAACCACGATTTGATAATTAAATTCAGTAGCCTTGGGAGTTACAACATTCTTGTTGCAATACTGAGGCTCATCACTTTTTGGTGCCGTTGCCGGGGAGGTGTCAAAGTATGCATTGTTTTCTTCCCTAGTTGATTCATTTCTTTTTACTTTGTGAAAAAACAAAAAAAATATTTGCATTAGGCATATTTAATTTAAAAAGTAGAAAAATGCATTGCATTATAGTTTTCATTCAACCATAAAAACAAAAAAAAAATCTCTCCAACACCAATGCACCCGCCCCCCCCATTTGATCACATGGTGTAGTAAGAGCCACATCAACATTCAATTTTGCAGGTAGAAGAAGGAGATGGCAAAGAATGTAGAAGAAATGGATGGAGATGATGAGAATGAGGAAGATCCTCTTAGATTTCTCATTCAAGATACTAATATCAATGTGCACATGAAGAACATCCCTCCATATTTTCTTCCAAAATTTCATGGTTTAAGGTCAGATGATCTGGAAACCTTTCTCTTTGAATTTGAAATTATTTGTAGATCTTATCGTTACTTATTAAAAACTTAAAAATTGAGATTGTTCCTATCAACATTGAAGGATAGAGCTCTTAAATGGTTCATGGGTTTAGGGACTAATTCAATAAGATCATGGAATGATATGCAAAACACATTTCTAGAAAAATATAAATATCGTGATCTTAAGGAAGAAATCTTTAGAATGAATAAAAGAGAAGATGAGAGTCTAGAGGATCTAATAGAGCTTCATGTATAACGTTAAGAGGAAAAAACTACATCATTTAGGATCTGACACACTAAAAAGCCTCTTTCTTAGAATAATTAGGGATGAATGATTGATCTCCTTGATCTCATGAGTAGAGGTGATGTATACTATCATTTGAAGAAATTTGTGAAACATGAAAACACATATCAATAGGAAGGGCAAGAGTAAGTTAATCAACATGAAGATCAGTAAGTCAAGCTAAACTCAGAAATTTGCTTGATAACTTTAAAATGAGAATTCTTAGAAATCTAAGTGAACAAGTAGAAATGTTAAGAATGCAAGATGAAGAAATAGAAGATGTTGATATTTGTGTTGTCCATTCAGAATCACATAATGTTAAATATTGTCCATCATTACCAAGGTTGAAGGAAGTTTACCAAGAGGACAATGGAGAAAGTCAATCACCAAAGCAACTATGTTATGTAGCTCCAAGAGGACCATGGAAACCTAGTCAACCTAGTATAATGCAAGAATCTAATTCACAATTTCAAGGTTATTCATATCCACTTCAAAGTAATTGGAACACACCCTTCCCTTGGAAACATTGGCCATCTCAACCCAAAACCAATCTTGGCAACAAGGTTTGCAAGGAAATTATGGGAGCCATCCACAATATCCTCAATATTTTCCTCAATATCCTCCATATCTAACTCCATGTTATCCCTACCATTCACCTTCACCACAATTACAACCCCAATCACATCCATCTCAAATATCCACTCCCACTCAACTACCTGTACCACCATTTCCAAACCCACGCATTGAAGTAGCTCAACCCACTTACAATGTTGAGGTACAACACTTCCAAACATCTCCTTTTGAGCTCAATGGTATTCACCATAGCTCAGGAAGAGTATTGCAAAAAATAAATTATATCGATTATCATTGAAGGACCACATCTAGAAGAAGAAGATTCAAATGAGAATATCAAAGGATTATGGGCTACATTCGATGAAGAGTAGGCAACAAAATCAAAGATTGAGAAAGGTACCCATGGTTACCATCAAATCCTCCATGTATTCAAGACAACAATCATAAATAAAGGGTATATTTGAATTTCATGGAAGAAGAAGACATCCAAGATTATCCAAATCAACAAGAAAACCAAGGGCATCAAAGTTATATTAAGGTTTGGTTCCAGAAAATCAACAAGCTACAACAATACTCTCTTCTTCAATTGTGCTTGATATCATCAAAGTCAAAGAATTTGATCACTCAAATATAGGTACATATCAAGTCATATATTGTAAGCCTACACATCAATTTGTCTGTTATATTGATGTGCAAATGGCTCCATTGGAAGTATTCTTATACTTGGAATTGATTTTGTTTTTCAAGTAGAGTAGGGTAGGAAAACAATACAAAAATAAAAAATAAGAGAAAAAAAAAAATCTCAGGTGAAAACCTCCTTTGAGGTGCTTGAGATTAGTTCATTGATTGAAAACCTCCATGAGGTAGTCAATGGGTTGAAAAAAGAGAAAAAAGAGAAAAAAGAAAAGATCCTAGGTGAAAACCTCATTTGAGGTGCCTAGGCAGACCTATTAGTTGAAAACCTCATTGAGGCGGCTAGTAGGCCTAGAAAAAAAGAAAAAATAACAAATAATAAATAATAAATCTTTGCTCCATGTATCTCTCTTATGAATGTAGGTGCCCTCCAACATATGCTAGCAACAAAAACAAGTTGGCACCAAAGAAAAGAAAAAAATTAGGTCAAACCTAGTCAAAAGAAGTCAAATTTTGAGTTTCTCCTCCTTTACTCAAATGCTCCAACATGACGAAGGCCATGCCAATCCATCACCCTCATCAATTTCCACCATCCACTCATCATTCCCAATATTCTACCACTCATTTTCCTTGCTGTGGCAAAATACTACATGAAGGCCTTGTTTTACTATAGGAAGCAAAAATACATCGAGCATAAATTTATTTTTACCATACATTGAAAACCATGCATCCATTTGCCAAACTGTTTTTAGGTGGAGATGCATATGGATGATGGTAACATGCTCAAGAGATTTCAACAAATTCCAGTCCAGAGATTTTGATAAATCGGCCTCCATCACCTACAACAATTTTTTAATCTCGATATTCATGCATCCATTTAAAATGATGTTTCATGGGGAGATGAATATGGATTATGGTAACATTCCCAAGAAATTTTAGAAAATTCTAGTGCACGGTTTCCAAGAAATCGACCTCCATCACCTTCAGCCATTTTTAATTTTTCTCAAGATTCGTGCATACATTGGCCAAGAGTTTTTTATGGGGAGGTGCATAATGATGATGGAAAAATTCTCAAAAAATTTCAGGTCAATCCATTCTACTATTTGGGAGATATGGACAAAACAAGTATCCTACAAGAGGTTGTCCTAAATTGCTGCATGATCTCTACAAGATGGTTGAGAAGAAGCTACAAGAGGCAATATGATGGAGAATTGAGTCAAACGGTCATGTATTCTTTAAGGAAGGTTGATATAGGTCTCCCAACACCACTTTCATCACTCATCCACTCCATCTAACCAAAATCCATCTTCAAATTCGATTCTGCCTTACATGCAAAAAAAAAACCTCTGGGTGAAAACCTCTTTCAAGGCACCCACAGAAGTGTTGGGTTGTGTTATATTCTTTCCACATAGTTAACAGGGGGTTTGAGGGGTACCCGTAACCCCACTTTATGGGGTCTGGGGCAGCACCCCTGAAAATTTTGGTTTTGGACACTATGTTAGGTTGGGCGGGCCCACCTATGGTTTTGTGCATGATTTTCGCACATGTTTTTTGGACGTGATGGTTTTCGGTCCATGGTATTGGATGCTTTGGCATGTATAAATAT
>APFE030051580.1:0-46875 GCA_000404065.3 Pinus taeda | reverse complement strand
ATGGTTCACTCCCAAAGTAAGGGGAAGATCGTTGCTACATCCATGACCACCGCAAAGTGTTCCTCCACACAGCAGCAACCGCAAAGGGATACGGTCATGACAGAACACAGGAACAACTTGTCCTCACCCATAGGGGTATCACACAAGTTTCAGGTGGGCAAAAAAGTCTGGTTGCATCGACAGAAAGAACGCCTTACCAGAACCCATCAGAAGCTCAGACCACTCCGATAAGGTCCTTGAAGCAGTACCAAGGCTATGAGGAGTAATGCTTTGGAGCACATCATTCCTCCATTCCTTTGCCTGCGCCAAGTGTTCAATGTGGACCTTCGTCGACCATGCTTCCCACCATTGCTGGACACATCAGAGATTGCAGAACAGCTCACCAGTGACCCAGCTCAGCAGAAGCTTCCTCATCTCACGGAGGAACTCAACGCAATGGGGACCATTGCTTCCTAAGGGGGGAGGAATGATCCAGGTGGATATTGGTGGCCACCTGACCACGTCCACCTGGACCCCCACCATTGTCTTTCTCAGCATTTTCAGTTTCCTTAATTGTAGCACAACTTACTATTTTTAGCAGTTTTTCGGGTCCTGAACTTCCGGAGCCGTTTTGAGGCCCTAAACGACGTTTTGGGGAATCCAGGGGCAACATGGGTCCATGCAATGGAATGATGTTGCCCGTTCCAACAATGGTAGTTCTCGGATAGATCTTTCTAACGAGCTATCATACGCGTCAAACGGAGAGTCATATGCTAAAGTTACGACCCCGGGAAGTTGATGTACCAACTTACCCCCAAACGGGGCCCACAGTTTGGCGTTTCATCTCCTAGGGTTAGGTTTTGGAATGTTAAGGGTTTTTCATTGTTTCTCAACAATAAATAGGCCTTCGAGCCTCATTGTAAGTCAGTTCAGAGGCATGTAGCCCACACATCTCTTCTCAGAGATAGCTACCATCGCCCTAGCTAGTTTATTTCCATTTCTGATTGTAAGCATATTTCAGTATTTTCCATTAATGAAATGAAGTATTATTTCCGCTGCATATTTGCGTATATGGTTATCTCTGTAATTTGTTGCGTTCCTGTTTAAATCTGGATCAGTAGCTGATGATTGATACAAGCTAAAGCTCATTTGTTAGCTCACTTGAATATCACTTTTTGCTAGCTCATTTGAAGATCAATTTTTTTTAGCTTATATATCATTTAAAGGAAAGGGACTACAAGGATCAAAACCATTAGTAGGTTCAAGGTCATTATGTATAGAAGTTTCCTCATTGTATGGATGAATCATAACAACTTGGCAGAAATATACTCTATGAAGCAGCATTGGAGAAGTCTAGAAGTTTGAAAGTATGAAAATAGTCTAGAAATCACATGAAAGCATAAGTGAATCTTTAGGAAGGAATCTTATCATTCATGGACATCATTCTCAAAAATAATTCAAGAAGCAGTTCGTTCAAAAAGGAAGTGTGACTAGATGGAAATATAAAAGGAAGAGTTGGATGCAAAAATAGACTTGGAAGCATAAGCATGGTATGTCTTGATTAGAATGGAAATCTAAGACTCTCTCACATGGTTATTTAGAGTAGCATGATATATGGGTAGAACACATGTTGATATCGATCAACATCCAATATGGTCTCTTGAAGAACGTAAGGAAGATAGTAATGACAACTTTAGAGGGAGCTAGAAGCATGAAGTGGCTTGAAGGATCTTATAGCTTAAAATTTGAAGTGGCTTCACTTGTTTTGGAAATTTTGATACTGAGGAAACTTGTTTGGGATATGGTATGGATTCTAGGAAGAATATATCATTGAAATGTGTACACTGTAAAGGGAAGAAAGGAAACAAATTGATATAGGAAGTCATGAGACAATTTGTTGGTCACTTGTTGGTATGATGGATTTAATATTGATCTAAAAGAAGTTCACTTTCCCTAGATGGATAGAGGGAGCTATAATTGGCTCTACATTGACTAATTTGACAAGATACTTTTGAAGATAGAGATGCTACTGATCGTTAGTGGAAAGTGATATAAAAGGATGATGGAAAAAACCATGTCACGAAGGTAGATTGTGAAAGAATTTGGCTCCTTAAAATGTTTGATATCCAGGAATGTCAAAGGTCAGGTTTGATGTAATGCAAAATAGGATCCCTACAACTATAGTTAGATCTCCATGAAAATGCAAGTAGTTGATGATTGATACAAGCTAAAGCTCATTTGTTAGCTCACTTGAAGATCACTTTTTGTTAGCTCATTTGAAGATCACTTTTTGTTAGCTCATCTATCATTTAAAGGAAAGGGACTACAAGGATCAAAACCATTAGTATGTTCAAGGTCATTATGTATAGAAGTTTCCTCAGTGTATGGATGAATCATAATAACATGGCAGCAATATATTCTATGAAGCAGCATTGGAGAAGTATAGAAGTTTGAAAGTATGAAAATAGTCTAGAAATCACATGAAAGCATAAATGAATCTTTTAAGGAAGGAATATTATCATTCATGGACATCATTCTAAAAAATAATTCAAGAAGCAGTTTGTTCAAAAAGGAAGCGTGACTAGATGGAAATATAAAAGGAAGAGTTGGATGCAGAAATATACTTGGAAGCATAAGCATGGTATGTCTTGATTCGAATGGAAAGTCAATACTCTCTCACATGGTTATTTATAATAGCATGACAGATGGGTAGAACACAAGTTGATATTGATCAACATCCAATATGGTATTTTGAAGAATGTAAGGAAGATAGTAATGACAACTTTAGAGGGAGCTAGAAGCATGAAGTGGCTTGAAGGATATTATAGCTTAAAATTTGAAGTGGCTTCACTTGTTTTGGAAATTTTGATAATGAGGAAAGTTGTTAGGGATTTGGTATGACTTCCAGGAAGAACATATAGTTGAAATGTGTACATTGTAAAGGGAAGAAAGGAAAAAAATTGATATAGGAAGTCATGAGACAGTTTGTTGGTCACTTGTTGGTATGGTGTATTTGATACTGATCTAAAAGAAGTTCACTTTCCCTAGATGGATAGAGGGAGCTATAATTGTCTCTACATTGACTGATTTAACAAGAGACTTTTGAAGATAGAGATGTTACTGATGGCTAGTGGAAAGTGATATAAAAGGATGATGGAAAAAACCATGTCATGAAGATAGATTGTGAAATAATTTGGCTCCTTAAAATGTTTGACATCTAGGAATGTCGAAGCTTAGGTTTTATTTTATGAAAAATATGAGCCCTACAGCTATAGTTAGATCTCTATGAAAAAACGAGCAGTTGGTGATTGATACAAGCTAAATATTGTGGTTGTGTCTCCCTGGTTAAGAGGGAGTAAGGATATCCTCCCTGGTTGAGAGGGAGTGATGATGGGCACCGTATTCTTTATGTGTCATGCCAGGACTACTAGGCATAAGTCTAGTGAAGGCACTGGTAGGGATAATGGAGGATTGGATAAGAATATGGGACCTATAATTCTTGAGGATTTGGAATCCAAGATATGAAGTAGTCCCATGGACCAATACTCTTTAATGATAGGACGAGATATCCAAGATAATAGTAGTCGAAGAGGACCGATATTGTTTGAGGACTGGGAATCCAAGATAAGAATAGTCCTGTAAGGACATACCTGGTGATCATCCAGATGGGGTATGTTCCTTGAGAGGTTGTAGTGGTGGTGTCCAAATGTATGCCTCCTGGGATTATGCTATAATCTAGTGGAGAGTTAGAGCTTGTTAGTCAAAGCCTTACTATTTTGAAAATTAACAATGTTAGTGTTGACGATGCTAGACCTACCAACATGTAAAGGGATCTCCCCAGTAAGAAGTCCCAATTAGACCTCATACAGTTTGGTGTAGGAGTCTCAACAATGGGTCATACGATAATGCCTTGACCGCGATTTCATATAGAGGCAAGTAAGATAACTCTGTTGGTAGCAAGGGTCTGACTGTTGCAGTGAGCCAAGGAAGGTGCATGAGAGGTTCTAACACACGAGGGTTGAGATGTGTGCACCCCTTGGAAACTTGTGATAGCATGGAGTTAAGAAGGGAACACATGAGCAAAGATGCATTACAACATGGAAGGAAAGTTATCTAGCAATCCAAATTGATGGTTAAACCAACAACACATTTCAGAAAGAATCATACATACATACATAGAATAGTCCATACATGTATGCATAAGCAAACAAATACATATATCATTTAGAGTAAAACAAATAGCATAGAATACAATACAACATATGCATTGGACATGTTGGCTCTTTTATATTAAGAAGTGTAAGTTACAGTCATCCAATACATCCATGTCTAACCACTAGTTCTAACAGCAAAACATTACAACCACAATTGCCTGCTCCTCCAAAGAGATATACTAGCTCTGTGCAGCGGAGAAGCCAAGGCTCGTTACAATACTATCCAAGCTCTCTCCCAGATAGTCTTATCAGAAGCTTGGTTGACCAAAATCCTTTACAGTGAGTTATGAGGTTCTATTTATAGCAAAGGGTGGGGTGACCCTTGACATTCCCCTTTGTGACAATTCATCTACCCTCATGACTCTTCATTTGCTCTATGACTGTTACATCCAACTATCGAAACTTGAAATTCCACTTGACAAGACATTACATTACAATGCACGTGTGCCCATGTGAGACCAAATGGCTTGAGCAAGCCATGCAAGACATCACTAACACTCACACCGTTGTGGTGAGACCAACCATTTGATATGCTTGTGATGGTCGAAGGTGGTGGGTTGATGCCAAGCTTGGTTTTCCATGATGGTGTCCACATGCTCATTGGTGACATCTTACTGAATCAAACTCTTGCCTTCATTGCATCCAGGTGCACTGATATGGCTCCTTTGTCCAAATTGTCTGATAGCATGCACATGGTTGTCCTGGTGCGATTAGACTGATAACATATTGATGCATAGTGTCTACATTTCTCTCCATGCATGTGTTGGTGGCCATGCACATCAACTTGTCAAAGTACATGTTCAGCTTCATTTGGATTTACTTCTTGTCTTCTCCTCGGTGAGTGTGCCAAATGGGTGGGATCACATGTGTGTGCACAATGACATGCATGATGCTGCATTCCCTTGCATGTGATCAACAACACTACTCACCTTGTCTGCTCCGTGCCAATTGCTAGGATGGATCTATAACTTGTACGGGTGCAGTTTCATCCATGAGTGCATGTTGTGCTCCCTGTTGTACCTGTTCCTGCTGCAACTCATTCTCTTGTCTATGTGCTCTCATTCTTCCTTGAGTTGTTGCTTCATCAAATGCAACTCCTTCTTTGTTTCGTTCTCTGCATTTGCGTGATCTTCATGTCTCGTCACCTCATAGCCCGATTCTCCAAAGTTGCTTTCATCACAAGTGGAGCTGATTGAGCTTACAACCTTGTTCTGCCTTTGTGTTGTCAACAACCTTCCTCTTGTGTTCGTTGCATCCAGTATGCTACCTTCAACTACTATTGATGACGCTGCTTACTATGATTTTGTTGCTAACATATGTTGATGTCCTTGTCTATGAACAAATTGATGTTTTTGTGTGTAGGCAACTTCATAGACACTTAATCGACTGCATCCCCTAGTGTGCTCTAAATGGTGTCTTTGACTCTACTCTCCTGGAAACTATTGTACCTGTGATTCTGAGAGGCAAGAGAACACCTGTGATACCTGGAGACATGGAAAAACTCATGGAAAGAAATCTGTCATTTGAAAACCAAAATGAACATGAGAATTGACTTGCAACATACCTGTGTGACTGATCATGAAGGTTGCGCAATTTCTATCGGGAGGTCATGAGATTGACTGCCAAAACTACGCGAGGCACAGCTCGGACTGTCACGAGGCTAACTGACTGTTGGAAATGTGCAAAGCACACTCTAGCATGGCCGACTGAGGACTAAAATTGCGTAATCTGCAATTTCAGTCAGTAGTGACATGCAACCAGCAAACTGCATTGAGCAGTTTGTGGGGCCAATAGGACACTGCCTCTAAAAATTTCACAATGCAAGTTTGGAGGTTAGTGCCTAGCTATACTTATGCAATTTTTGGAGGGAAGGCAGAGCCTTCGCTTCCAGAAATGTGTAGTGCTAGCCGGGTAAGGCACAGTCTGGGCCAAGACAGTCCAGTCCGACCGACGGGTGACTGAAAACATGAGAAGTATGAATGCATGATGAGATGAGTGCAAACAAGAGTGAATGATCATTCATGCAATGAACAAGTGCAGGATTCAAAAAATGGGAAAGCATGCATGTGGGTGAACCGTGTCGCCGCAACAACAACCATCCATGCAAAATAGTGTCATGCATGCGACAATAGTGAGATGCAAACGAAAACTAAAAAGGTACTATTACAAGCTAATATGTATGAAAATGACAGCAAGCACTCACTAAAATCAGGCAAACAACATTCATACGAAGTGAAACACAAAAAGCGCCAAAAACGTAGTGCGACACATGAAAAGCAGGCTTACTCTAAAATAGCTAAGCTGAATGTGTGGATGACTCCTAAATGCAATGTGGGATGTTAGAGCTGCAAGATCGATGTGTGGAATGAGCTTTGCAGTGTCCGGCTGATGATTTTTGGTAAAATTGAGGTTGAGACATGCATGCCACAAATATAGGGAAAGAGACACCTGGTGGGAGGTTTTTGAAATGATCTTTGCATGTAACCTCCAATTGTTAAAAATAGTTCCTTGAAACAAGGGATGCCTTTGCATGCTGCCTTGGGAGGAGCATCCCATGCATGCAAAATAGTTTTTCTCGGTCTTGAATGGAACCAGTCAACTCAACTGCACATGAAAGAGTCTGTTCAACTTGGAGGAAAAAATGCACATTTCTGGGAGGGATCTGGGATGGCTACCAAGAGGGATTGCATAATTTCTAGGCAGAGTAGCTGACTGCTGTTCAAAATTGTGCAATTTCTGGGTTGAGCAGCCCTCCTGAGAGGAATTGCACAATTTTCTGTGTGAAGCTTGACTGGCATATTTGCACAATTATGGAGCCTAGTAGGCTGCCAAATAGAATTGCGCAATTTCTAGAGGGAAGGTTGGTTGCCCTCGAGAATTATGAAATTTCTTGAGGGAGCTGCTCAGCGTACAGCTGGACCAAGTCTAGAATAACAACCTATGAGGGGAATGTAACAAGCTCTAATGGACAGGCTGTCATTCTGTAAGAAAAACACTGAATCTTGTGTACTTGACGAAGTAATATATGTTACTGTGAAAGGTTGGTAGGCAAGCTCCAAAATGAATCTAAGGCAAAATTTTGGAGGGTGGTTGTAGCAGCTACAATAGTTGGCTATAATGATGATGCCCGATGATGGTTTATCAATCCGAGCACTTGTTATGAGAATATTTCAATTTGAGATTATTTGTGTATCAGGGTATGTAATTATGAATACCTCCCTAGTTAAGAGGGAGTGTTGGAAAATGTAACTAGGTTCGGTCTTCATTATTATCATTATACTTATGTCATTGTATATTTTGTGTAAAACCAAAAGGAAAGAAAGAAAAAAATATATTTCATTATTATTATTATTATTATATTATTATTTTATTATATTATTTCATTAGTCAAGCATGTTCTTCATGCTTCTAGGGTTAATTGAATCAAAATATATTTGTCATGAGTCAATCTATTTACTTAAGTCAAGTCCATTTGGACTTTTGGAAGAAAAAAAAAAAAAAAAAAAAATATTCGAGTCAAAAGATTCATTTTGTCACCCACAAGACCAAGTTGGCGTTGCCTAAACAAGTTGGCCCTGGAAGGGAAAATTCAAGTTCTTGGATGTATATATATAGAAAGCAGTTCGACCTCATTTGATCACAAATTGGAAAATTTGATTTTTGTGCAAGCAAGAGCAAGAAGACAAGAAAAAGTCAATGAAGAAAGAGTGGTCAAAGGAGAGAGAGCAAAGGTCTAGAAGGAAGAAATATCAAACTTTTGTCTATCTTTGTTCACATGTTTGAAGTGATGGGATAGCTCTATGAATTACATTACCGAATTTTTTTTTTTGCAAAGGTGTTGGGGCAACTCTGCAAAGTTGTAGGTTCGAAACTCTGATCTAAAGAGGTTTGACCTTCATTGATTTGATTGAACGTGACTTACATGGGGAAGGCTTGAAGGAGGGTTGACTTGGGTCTTGTGGGAGGTCTTGATCTTGGTTTTTGAGTCTTGGATTTTTCACTTTGATTTGATTCTATAAGAATAGATGTTGGTTGGGATTTCCCTCTTGTGGGGTTTTTCCTTGGCTTGGAAGATATATCTTGTGTTCATTGTCTTTCGTGATCTTCATGGTTTATGTTTCGGTAATTGTTTGATGAAGAGAACATAATAAAAGTAAAAAGAAGCCAACATATATTCACAAGCAATTATCAAGTAAGAGAAATCAACCCTAATTTGTTGCCTTATTGATTTCTCAACATAGAAAACATACTCAACCACCTACTTATATACACATCTAGGAGGTCGAACTGCTCTCTATATATACACATCCAGGACGTTGAATTGTCCCTTCTAGGGCTGACTTGTCCAGGTAGGGCCAACTTGTTCTTGTGGGTGACAAAATGACTCTTTTGGCTCTAATAAAATTATTTTTCATTTTTCTTCCAAAACTCCAAATGGGACTTGACTTAAGTACAATAAATTGGCTCATGATAAATATTATTTTGACTCAGTAAACCCAAAAAGCATGAAGAACATGCTTGACTAATGAAATAATAATAATAATAATTTCTCATTCTTCTTTTGATTTCACATAAAATATACAATGACACAAGTACAATGATAATTATAAAGACCGAACCTAATTACATTTACCAACATTCTAGCCTTGGGTTTTGTTGGTGTTCCTAAGGTTGCCAATGTAGCAGCAATATCCTTTTCTTCTCCCTGTAAAAGTTCCTCCCCTCCTTGTGCTACAAGGCTCCTTTTTCTTCTTTTTCTTAGCTAGCCTTCTTTGTGGTTTCTTAATTTCTTCTTTTAATCACATGTTTCTAGTAAAACCTATGATGGTGACCAAGCATTCCTAACACATGGTTGAATACAGTCATAATTATGCTAATTTTTTATACAAACTAATGTAATATTTTTCATTTTCGACATGTTTTCAAAACCTAAGATTTTATTATGTATATGAAAACATCATTAATTTTCATATTGTCTAGATATTAAAAAATATAAACATCCTTTGATACTCAATCACAAAAAACATAAAACCTCATCATTAAACCATGTGAATCAAAATTGTGTTTTTGACTTTAAAACCCTCCCTTAAATCATAGTATTATTATGAACTACAAAATTGTGTTTTTGACTTTAAAACCCTCCCTTAAATCATAGTATTATTATGAACTACATCTATAAAGGGAAAAATTCGTTTTCAATATATATACTCTATATTTTATCGGAGTCCCCCTCGCTTCAAAGTAATTAATAAAATTTCTAAATTTTTTAATAAAAAGTATAAAGAAATAAACATATTTATTTGTATATCAACCGTATAAAATAAAGTATACAGAACAGATATTTAAAAAAGGGTTAACATTACAGAGAATATATGCAAACTAGATATTTCTCGGATATTATCTCTATGCCAACTAGATATTTCTTGGAGGTTATCTCTATGCAAACCAGATAGTTCTTGAACATGATTCCTGGACGACACATCCCATCGTCAAAAAGTGAAAAGCCAATTCTGCCAAAGGAGGCTTCGCTGGAAAAATGGATAAGGATGGACCAATCGCATGGTCCATATTCTTTTGTACGTACACTCGTTGGTCGATCTCATCAGTTTATATGAAGGAGCCAATTCCAGATATTTTACAAGAAGGCCTGAAATTTTGATTTTGGTTTACAAGGTTTGAGTTGGAAGATATCTGCAAATCTACATTATGGGGAAAGGGGGACTGGCAGCGCAGAAGCCGAGCAGGAGCGACGAAGTGCTGGAGGCGCAGCAGCAATGGCAGATCAGTGAGCAGATTAAATCTCATTTCCAAGCACTCGCTCCCATCCGCCACAGGAAGCCCCTGCGCAGCGATAACTCTGATGTCAATCAGGAAGTTGAAGATGATCAATTTGATGGCATCCCTGCAGAGTTTAAGAAATACCAACAACTCAAATCCCTCTCAATGGTAATTACCCTACTCTCCTGTGTCATATTAGACTAAATTATTAAGATATATTTATCTCAACTTCAACTTTAGATATATTTCTATTAATTTAAGCTATACATGTTACTAAATTACAATCTGTACAATAATATAAATGTATTATTTTGTAAACTGTTGTTGTTTGGAGATGCACTAATCTATCTGTTGTTTTTTGTGTCTTTTCTTTCAATTGGGAATAGTTGCCATTTGTGTGTGAAGATGGGGTAGGTTTGCAGCCGGAGTTTGTGGAAACTGATTATTACAAAGACTTCAATAGCATTAATGGGCTTCATCACACTGTGAGCATCATATTTCCCTATTCTGTTTTCGCTTTTCTTTCGTGGGTATATTTCAGATTAACTGATAACGGATTCTGTAAATGATATATTTGCAGACTGGAAATGGGTTCATAAAGTTGGACTGCAACGAAGGGTCGTATTTCCGCTTGGGTTACAAGGAGGAGGAGAATGGATCAATGGAAAGGATCCCCGTTCGTTGCAACCCAGCAACCAATGACTGGCTTCCTGCTGCTATAGATGATCAGAAAACGGTCAGTAGGGTGGATTCCGGGACTTCTGTTTAATTAATGGTTTGATTTTATATGCAAATACTGTACTGTGATCTTATAACGTGGATGGTATGGCTGTTGATTATGGGGCGCAGGTGATGCCTTTTATGTCGAAGCCTGTTCGCAGCGGTTGAAGGCAATACACACAATGAAGGCATTGAATGATTGATCGATTGAATGGGAAGATGCAGAATTCGATTTTATATTAGATTTATGTTTCGGATTCGAAAGTTAAGGATGCAAAGTAAATAAGAGAATCTACATTGACCATGGATGTAAATGCAACATTTCAGATGGATAGCTGGAGATTCTTGCGTTGTATTTTCCTACCACTAAGTGCTGGTATTTCTTGATAGATCTGTTTGAAGTACTAAGCAAATGTAATCTACTGTAATTCTCGTAATATCCTTGCGTATAATGGACTCATCTAATTTATTTGGTTAAAATATGAAGCAGGTTTACCTCTTATGTATTCAATATGAAAAAGATGATGTTTATTATTAATTATTAAATTTTAGGGGTTAGTGGGCTAATTTTCTATCTTTAAATTTATTTATTTATTATTAAATATTTTATTTTAGCCAAAATTTATAAATATTTATAATTCGAACTTTTGTATAAAAATATTGTCAAATATTTTAGCAAATATTCCCCAGATTTTTAAATTTTTAGATAAATTTTTTATTTTTTATTTTTTCACTACTATTTACATTTTAGATACGAATAATAAAGTCTATATATTACATATGTCACATTAAGATATCACACTCTATGTAAGGGAAAAATAAAAAAAAATTAACAAAAAAAATATTTTTTAGAGTTGATTTAATAATTAGTATAGATTCATCTCAGGACACGTGATGTGAAAACATGCAAACTAAGAGATCAAGGTTCAATCCCCGACTATGACGTCGTGTATGGAGAGGAGGATAGTATAGTGGTAGCTGCTATAATCGATGTCATGAGAGTATAGTAGTAGCTGCTATAATTGACATTGTGTCATGAGAGTACCAGAGTGACCCAAAATCTCTAGAGGTAAAACCTCTTTTAGAATGAAAAGCTGCCTCACGTGAAAGGTATAGTGGTAGCTACTAGAATAGACCTAGTGTTATGAGAGTATGAGACTGACCCAAAATCTCTAGAATCAACCTAGTGTCATGAGAATAAGAGACTAACCCAAAATCTCTAGAGGTAAAACCTCTTCTAGAATGCAAAGTTTCCTCACTCTAGAGGTAAAACCTCTTTTAGAATGCAAAGCTTCCTCACTCTAGAGGTAAAATCCCTTCTAGAATGCAAAGCTTCCTCACTTTCCTTGATAGATGTGTGGTTAGAGAGAGAAAATTTCATGAATTAAATTGCGTTTTTGAATACATAAATGCATTCAATGTCTTGAAAATCTCTTTAGGCACTTAGGATTGTGTAGGTTATACAACTTAATTAACACATAACAAAAAAAATAGATCTTAAAAGAGCCAAAATGTAAAATAATGAGACTCCTTGAAATGTTTTAACCATAAAAAGTTACTTATTTCAATTACTTAATACAACATAAACAATTCTTTTTTAACCATAAATAATATATCTTAGTTGACATTGCAATGTTTTACTTAATATGGTATAGAAATAATTTATTTTTGACTTATTTTTAATTACTTTTAATATTTTTAATACTACATATTAATTTTTTTCCTCGGTGGTTCACGAGTACCCTTGATCATTGGGTAGCCGCTACGTCCACAATGATTCTGGGCAGATCGACCCTCAAGGGGGATCACATCCCCCCGAACTATGTACTGACCTGACCCCAAGGGCTTTCAGGTAGATTCGACCCTGTGAACTCTCGTATGACGAGGCACTGCTTTGACCAGTTGAGTTAACCCTTGGCGCTAATACTACATATTAATTTTATATTAGCAATTGAAAGAATTACACCTCCCTCTTATTATTTTATTAATAAGTAATTGAATTTTTTAAACTCACTTACTTCTTTTTGTTGGCATTGAAATATTTTTTTATGGTTAACATTCAAATAATTTTCTTTGTTTCTTTAGGTTTTTCATCTCTCCCCTCATCGCCACCCGCCCCCTCCCCGCGCACCCCCCGCCACACACACACATATATAATCTTGAAATAAAATAGTTAACATAGTTATATTGAAATAGTTTCAAAAACTATCAAGAATCTACATCTTCTTCATGCTCAAAGTAAAAATACAAGATTTTTTATCTCTTTTCAAAGTTGATATAAAGCCATCATAGATACATCTTAACTCCATATTTACCAAACATCCAAGTGTCTTATTTGATCCCTCCCTTAGTAGATCCACAATTACGATAAATCTAAGTTGGATTAATTTCCCTATTTAAATAGGCTATATTCCATATGAATACCATGGGTGTTGGAGAGCACCTCTCACCACAATTATGTTAATTCACATGAAGATTGAGATATTTTATTTATGTATGAGAGTGAGAGTGGACTATTTTTACTACATCTCCTTCATACATTATATTCATTTTTCATTTTTATTCGAGTAGACATTATTGTTTTAGTAAGATAATATTTTATTTTTATTTTGAAAGGTACATGTGGGTGGAATGGGGGGCGGTGTTAAATTTCAAACTATATACAAGCCCTTAAAACATCTCATTAAGTCCTAGATATTGAGTTATCATATTTACATTTTTATATTATTATGTAAGTGAAAACCTTTCATTGTACCATTTCATTATAATTGTATCATTTGTCTTCTATATACATACCAATGAGACCCAATCTTAGGATCATTTCATCTTGTTTTATAGATTGTATTCATTGTAAAAGGTTGTCTCCTCCTAGAAGTGGGTTGTATTCATTTACCTTTTATTATTTTCAAGGTCTTTGCATCATAATAGGAATTGTGTAAAGCAAGATGGAACAGGAAACCCTACATTTGGTAACCTTTTACCGTATTCATTATTCAAATTTCTGAAAATGCACTATCATTAACAAAATATCCAACCATGACTCTATTACTACTATTATTTATCCATTGAGCTAAACAAAATGTAGAAACAACACACCCTAATGTTGAAAACCTTTGAGAACTACTGGTCGGGGGGGGGGGGTGGGGTGCATCAGTGGTGTGACTATTTCCAATTTTTTCCTTTTAATTACTTTACTGAATCAAACATATGATCACCAACAACACACTATATTATCTCATGAACATAAACCATATAAGAAGTTAAAACAAGATAATCATATGAGAAATAATAATCAACACATCATAACATCCACAAAAGCCATCACACAAGAGACACACGATATTTGGTGGAAAACCCTCCACCAGGAAAAAAGCCACCCTTGCTATTGTTGCGCTTCTTTGAAGCTTCTATTAGGAAAAATGTGTCTTTTAGATATATTTTCTAACTACCATTAGCATGGAGACTTGACCTCATATACAATCAGTTGTCTTCAATCAACCTAGAGACTCGATTCTACTGATCATCTCGAAAGACTATGTGCTCAATGGATCTACAGACTACCATCCATTGAAAGCCACCAAGATCAATCGATCTTCGCCCAACTCGAATTGGACTATCCAACTACCATTGGAGTAAGATATTGTTCCTTTCGTTGAAACTTCGTAATCACTACTCCACATCCATGAAGACACTGCCCCTCCCTTTTATGTGGATCTCCTTTCATCTATTTTCAAACTGGATCCCAAGACTTTCTACTCAACTTGATTCATCTCTGCAATCATGCTCTCAACAACAAGACAATCTCATCATCAAATCAAATATAAGTTCCACAAATATATGTTCTCAAAACTAGAAAAATAGTGGACACATCAAATCTGAAGTACCATCACCAATCATGATATCAAGCAGTCACATCATAATATAATTTTTGGATATTACAATTAGTAACATACAACACACTGGCTATGTGCCAAATGCAATAGCAACTCCTAAAAAACAGATGTGAGAATCATCTACAAAATATACTCTAGTAGCATACAAACACTCTCCAACCAATCTCTACAGCAACATCAAATATGATCTATTCTGCAGCATGTTGTAGTAAATCTACGGATTGGGCTAGTAATATTAATGATGGGAAAAGAAATTTAGGAGCAATGTTCATTTTGGGAGTTTGTTTGGTCTCTTGGGAAAGTAAAAAGAAAAGTTCCATCTCATTGTCCACTACTAAAGTTAAATATGTAGCATCAACCACTTGTTGCACTCACATACTATGGATGAAGCAAACTCTTCAAGATATGCATATTGAATACAATGATCATCTTCCTATCATGGTTGAAAATACAAGTGCCATCAATGTCTCAAAAAATCTAGTCCTTCATTCCAAGACAAAGCACATACCAACAAAATATCACTTTCTATAAGATCAGATGGTCAATAAACTTGTGATATTGGAGTATATAGACACAAATGAACAAAGTGTAGGCATCTTCGCGAATCCACTTTTAAGGGATAATTTTGAGAATCTTAGAAAACAAATAGGTGTGGTTCCATTTTGAGGGACAGGGCTTCTATGGAGCTATCCACTATCTCGAAGTTGGATCAAGAGAAAAATAAGTTGCAGTAAGTTTGGAGAGTTGGTGTTGGTTGCTTGGAAACATGTATTTCATTGCATTATCATAAATGTTTTCTCGCTTCTTCTTTCTCACTTCTTAAAGATATATAGTCTCTCATTCATGCAGGGTGAGAGTGTCTAGAAGCTCAGAGGGAGTGTATGAGGCAACCCCTCAGGGAGAGTATGTTAAAGATGGCCATGTATCTTGTTTTTTTAGGCATCTTACCTTTCCAAGAATAGCCCCTTTCCATTGATGTCAAAGGGGGAGACAATATTCTAGTCAACTTCAAAAGTTAGTTTCAAGAGGGAAAATCAAGCTTAGGTTGACATCAATGTCAAAGGGGGAGCTTGTTGGCATGTGAGTGTTTCCATTGATGTCACCTAATGTATGCCTTGTATACATGAGCCTTATGTCTTGTACTGAGTCTGATGTATGCTTTTAGAAGGTTTTCATAATGTCAAATTGTTTGTGGAAGTTTGTCATGATGTATCAAGCTCACTCTTGAAGCTAAGCTACAAGATTAATGTCACCTGATGTATGCATTGTAATCATGAGATTATGTCTTGTATTGAGTCATATGTATGGTTTTAGAAGGTATATCTGGGTATCAAATTTCGATAAAATTTATATTTTCTAAAAGCTCTTAACGAGTTGAATGCGTTTACATTATCCAAATTTAATTTTGCTAAATTTGGAAAAGGAGGAATTTTGTAAACCCATTTTTGTAATGAGGCCATGGAAGTTGAGTTAAGATCAAAGTAACACCTCCCATTAGCATGGATGGAGCTAGGAGATGGGAGGGAGTGTTACAAACCTGACACTTGTCCCTTTGAAGAAGGTCCATTTGGCCAAAACCTCAGCTCAATAAAACATCCTAATCACCTAGATTATTTTATAATCTGGACACTTGCATTTATATCAATTGCATAATTACATTCAAGGGGATGTCTTCCCCTTTCAGAGAATTTCAAGATCCCCTTGGGTCTAGTAAAAAATGAGTGACTAGGGGTTGTACCCTTTGCTTCTATATATAGCAGACGAGACCTAATATTAGGATAATTTCATCTTGTTTTATAGATTGTATTCATTGTAAAAAAGGTCTCCCCATTGAAGTGGATTGCATTTATTTACCTTTTATCATTTTCAAGGTTCTTGTTTCATAAGATGATTTGTGTAAAGCAAAGGTGGAACTAAAGAACCATGATATGACACTAATAATGGAGATGGAAGCCCTATATTTGGTAGAGAAAATAATAGACTTTGAACATATTCATTCGTGAACTCTCAGAAAATTCACTATTGTTGACCAAATTTCCAACCATGACTCTATTACTATAATTCTTTACTCATTTAACCAAACAAAATGCAAAAAAAACATACCCTAAGACATAACTCATATTTCTTTAATCAATTTTCTCTACTTGTGGCATATTTTCATTTAACTTACCTCCCATTTCTTGTATATATAGAAATTTCATTTTGTTCTATCCATATTTAAATCGTACACAATAAGAGCATATTGGAGAGATTCCCATCTTCTAAGTTTTAAACCTTGAAATAAAATCACTTGTATAAACATCTTACAACTCTCTCTTGGATGACACACTAAAAGAATTAGGGAAGGAATTGAAATCGAGTTAGATGTGAGGGTCTAATGTTTAATAATCAATTGGATATACATCACCCATTTGAAAAGCTTAAAGACTCATCCATTTGACTAAATAAAGGTAATTTTTAAATGAAATCATGACCTAACTAGCAACCAAGGATGAATAATTCATAAGTTCAAAGTGATATTATGGCCTTTTAGTTGAATAATCCTTGGCTGCAACAATTTGTTTTTCAAATAGATGTTGGCTATGGAGCCTAATTATCTTCTTTATTCAAAGGTATCACCGCATTGGACCCAAGCTCGTAATGTGGAGGCAACACCACCCATAATATTTGTGCTACAAGGGGGGTCCAGGGGGAGCGGCTGCAATCTTTAGGAGCCCCCCCCATCGGTGGGGGATTGGGGGCAACACCCCCAAAGCTAAAAATAGATGTAAAATTGCCTTGTAAAATGTTGTAATTTTGTAGTCAGTCTGGGTCATTCACTAGGCAGAGATCTGACGGTAGAAGTTATGTTTAATTTAGGGTTTTTGGCCCTAGAAGACAACCCCTCGCTATATATGAGGGAATTGTATTGCGTCTATGTAGATCTGTATTCTGAGTGAGAAAGAGAGGAGATTGTGTGAGAGCGAAGAGGGAATTACAACGGATATGTTGTAGGTTGTATCTCTTCGATTTGCTAGATAATATAAAAAGAAGGACTGGTTATTTCTCCGTGGACGTAGCCCAAATTAGGTGAACCACGTATATCTATGTTTCTCTTTTTTTATGTGTTTTCTGTGTTTATGTTTCTGTAATATATAATTTTCTAACAACTAGTATCAGAGCCGAAGGTCTATTTGGCTGATAAACGCGCAGGAGAGAAGGGTTCTTGGTTCGAGTGGGAGCAACGGCGGAAGATGGTAGGTTTAAGGTCAAAAAATTTAATAGACAAAACTACCAGCTATGGAAGATGCAGATGGAAGATTATCTGTATTAGAAAGATCTGTACCTACCATTGAGCAGAAAGACAAAGAAGCCGACGAATATGACGAACACAAAATGGGATATTCTCCATAGAAAGGCACTTAGAACAATACGGTTGTTCCTAGTGACGTCGGTAACATTTAATATTTCAAAGGAAACAACAATAGAGGTGTTAATGAAGGAATTGGCCAAACTATATGAAAAACCCTCAGCCTCAAATAAGGTATTTCTTATGAAGCGTTTATTTAATATGAAGATGTCAGAAGGTGGATCTATCGCTGATCATTTAAATGAATTTAATACAGCTACCAACCAGTTAAGTTCTGTAGGGGTAACTTTTGATGATGATGTTAGGGCTCTGTTATTTATATGCTCATTGCCAGAAAGTTGGAATGGTTTAGTTATGGACATTAGTAACTCTGTCTCTAGATCTAGTACTTTAAAGTTTAATGTTGTTGTTGGTGCAATCTTTAACGAGAAAATGTAATGGAAAAACTCTGATGAGACTTCAGGTAATGCTTTGACTACAGAGAATAGGGGAAGAAAAATGGAAAAACGAGATAGCCCAGGATATCGCAGTAAGTCAAGGAAAGGTAGATCCAAGTCTAGATCGGGGATAGTGTGCTGGATATGTGGGAAGAAAAGACACCTGAAGAAATGCTACAAGTCTTGAAAGGGAAAAGAAGGAGACGTGCAACAAGAAAATAATCATGAAGTGAATGTGATAGGTGATTTGTTGCAAGATTCTTTGATTCTTTCATTAGAAAATATTATTGACGCATGGGTGGTATATTTCTAGGCCTCATTCCATGCCAAACCTAATAGGAAACATTTTCATGATTATGTTCAAGGAGATTTTGGATAGGTTCGATTGGGTGATGATAAACCCTGTAAAATCATTGGAATGGGTACAACATTCATAAAACAACAAAATGGAAATCAATGGCTATTAAATGAGGTAAGGCATGTTCCAGATCTGAAGAAAAATATTATTTCAACAGGGCAGTTGGGAGGTGAAGGTTGTGTGACTACTTTTACAGATAAAACCTGGAAGGTGACTAAAGGATCCACGGTAATAGCAAAAGGATAAAAGGTTGGTATATTGTATTTATGCAATGGTATTTCTAATTATATTAATGTTTTAACCTCTACAAGAGAAGATACGTCATTGTGGCATCATAGGCTCGGGCACATGAGTGAGAAGGGGATGCAGATTATTCACTCAAGAAATTTGTTGCCAGGTTTGAAGCATGCTGATTTAAAATTTTGTGAAAATTTTGTTTATGGAAAATAGAAGAGAATCAGATTCCTTAGAGTTGGGAAAGAAAAGAAGAGTGAAAAAATAGAGCTTGTGCATACAGTTGTATCAGGACCTACTCAGGTATCATCTCTTGGTGCCTCTCATTATTATGTTACTTTTATTGATGATGCAACTAGAAAAACCTGGATTTATTGTCTCAAATCAGAAAATGGAGGTGAATATTGCAGCAAAGAGTTTGATAGGTATTGTTCAGAGAATGCAATTCATAGAGAGAAGATAGTTCCAGGAACACCACAAGTAAATGGTGTGTCAGAAAGGATGAACAGGACAATCATGGAGCGTGCAAGGTGCATGAGATTGCATGCATGATTTCCTTTACAATTTTGGGTAGATGCTATATATATACTATTGTTTATCTAATAAACAGAGGGCCTTCAAGTTCCTTGGATGGTGGTATTCCAGAGGAGGCATGGACAGGTAAAAAGGTAAACTACTCATTTTTAAAGACTTTTGGTTGTGAAGCCTTTGTCCACATTAATAAAGAAAATAGAAAAAATCTTGAAGCAAAATCAAAGAAATGTACCTTTATTGGATATGGTGTTAATGATTTTGGTTATCGCTTTTATGATTATGAAAAACACAAAAACATTAGAAGCAGAGACGTCATATTCAATGAAAAGGTTTTGTATAAGGATCAACTGCATGAAAAGAAATAGGAAAAAGAAAACAGAGGATACACAGTGCTTGATGAGATCACAGAAAAAATGAAGGTGCTTGAAAATCATAATGATCAACAGCTAGAACAATAATAACAACCACAACATCAACAAGCACCTCAAATGCCTGAAAGTGGTGTTAGAATATCTACTAAGATAAGTAGACCCCCTGAACGATACTCTCCTTCATTATATTATGTATTGTTGACTGATTCTGGTGAACCATAATGTTATGAAGAAGTAGTGCAGGTAGAAACCAAGAAGAAGTGGTAGCAAGCCATGAAAGAAGAGATGGACTCCTTAGCATATAAAAATAATTGGGAATTAGTCAGGTTGCATGCAAGTAAAACAACATTGTAGAATAAATAGGTTTACAGGTTGAAGGAAGAAGTTGGAGGTAGAAAAAGGTATAAAGCTAGACTTGTGGTGCAGGGGTTTGCATAGAAAAAGGGTATAGACTTTGATGAGATATTTTCTCCTATTGTTAAAATGACTTCAATTAGAACTATTTTAATTCTAGTAGCAGCTGAAGATTTGCATCTTGAGAAGTTAGATGTAAAGACAACCTTTCTCCATGGGGATTTGGAGGAAGATATATATATGCAACAACCACAATGATATGAGGTGAAAGGGAAGGAGAAACTAGTGTGCAGGTTGAAGAAGAGCTTGTATGGCTCAAAATAGGCTCCAAGGCAGTGGTATCTAAGATTTGTCAAGTTTATGTCTAAACAAGGTTATACTAGATGTCACTCTAATCATTGTGTTTATCTCAAAAGGAAAAATGATGGCAGATATATTATGTTGTTATTGTATGTAGATGGCATGATTTTTGCAGGTTCTACCATGTAGGAAATAAATGTGCTCAAAAGAAAATTGGCGAACTCATTTGCAATGAAGGATTTGGGTGCTGCAAAACAAATCCTTGGTATGAGAATAACTAGAGACATGAAGAATAAAAAATTAACATTGTCTCAGAGTAAGTACATACAAAAGGTGATGAAAAGATTTAATATGCAGAATGCAAAACTTGTTAGTATACCTTTGGCTAGCCATTTCAAAGTAAGTAAGGAGGTGTGTCCCTAGACTTAGGAAGAAATGGCTTATATGTATAAATTTCCATATGCATCAACAGTTGGAAGCTTAATGTATGCAATGGTCTACACAAGGCCTGATATTGCACATGTAGTGGGAGTTGTAAGTAGGTACATGAAAAATCTAGGAAAAGAAAATTGGATAGCAGTGAAGTGGATTCTCAGGTATTTGAGAGGTACCACAAATCAAACATTATGCTTTGGTGGTTCAAACATTGCTCTACAGGGATATGTTGATGCAAATATGGCAGGTGCTAAAGATAATAGGAGGAGCACCACAGGGTATGTGTTTACTGTAGGTGGAACAATTGTCAGTTGGGTTTCAAAACTGCAAAGTGTTGTTGCACTCTTAACGATGGAAGTAGAGTATGTTGCTACTACAGAGGCTAGTAAAGAAATGATTTGGTTACAAAGGTTTCTGGATGAATTGGGTAAGAAGAAGGAGTTGGGTAGGTTATAGAGTGACAGCCAGAGTGTCATACATCTTGCAAAGAACTCTGCATTTCATTCCAATACTAAACATATACAGCTCAAGTACCATTTCATACAGTCAGCATTGGAAGATGGACAGTTGAAGCTAGAAAATATACACACTAGCCATAATCCTGCAGATATGTTAACAAAAGTTGTAACCAGGGAGAAACTAAGTTTCTACTCAGTTTCAATTGGTCTTCAAGCATGATGAAGAAGATGAGAAATAGGCAGGTCCAAAGTGGATTCATTGTCCAGCAAATGAAGCAGTGGTGGACTTGCTATAATCAGTCTCCAAGTGGGAGATTGTTGAGTGTGGAGCTTGATTATCTTCTTTATTGAGAGGTATCACCGCATTGGACCCCAATTCATAATGTGGTGGTAATGTCACCTATAATATTTGCGCTACAAGGGGGTCTTTGGGGGGGGGGTGGGGGGGGGGGGGGCTGTGATCTTTGGAGCACCCCACGCCCGCCCCCCCCCCCCCCCTTGGGAGGGATTAGAGACAGTGACCTGAGCTAAAAATATGTAAAATTGCCTTGTAAAATTGTAATTGAGCAACTTAGGTCATTTCATTAGGTTGCAGATCTGATGGTAGAAGTTTATGTTTAATTTAGGGTTTTTTTTCCTAGAGGGCAAGCCTCGCTATATATGAGAGAATTATATTGCGTCTATGTAGATCTATATTCTGAGTGAGAAAGAGAGAGGAGATTGTGTGAGAGCAAAGAGAGAATTACATCGGATTTGTTGTAGGTTGTATCTCTTCAATTTGCTGGATAATATAAAAGAAAGGATTGGTTGTTTCTCCATGGACATAGCCCAAATTGGGTGAACCATGTATATCTATGTCTCTCTTGTTTTATGTGTTTTTTGTGTTTATGTTTTTGTAATATATAATTTTCTAACAATGGATTTTAGCAATAATAAATTTATTGATATATGATTGGAAATGGCATACTTGTCACAAGAAAATTTCCATGTCACTACATCAATTTCTAGAATTTTGAAATTAAAGTTTTCATCCATTTTTGTTTTCTAGGCTTAACCTATGAAAGTATGATGCAATGCTAAATAAGCCCTTGAGCTACTCTAAATATGATTTTATGATGTTTTTTCCAATCAAGGATTCCACAACTTTATTGATTTCCTCCCATTAAACAAAGATATATAATAATAAAACAAGATTAACAAGTTGTTGATCCATGTCATTAAATATTCTTTTATGATTTTCATCATTAAAAAAAAAAAAAAAATTTCCTTAAAATATCTCAAAATGTAGAAGCCCAATAGCCTCTATAAAGTGATCAAGCTAAACTTTTGTTCTTCTTATAATAGGATGAAAGGGCATGCCACATATTCAATATGCCTCAACATTGAGAAACCTTAAAACCTTTATAATGTGATCAAGATACACTTTTACGCTGATTGCAAGTAGACACAAACCACTTTTACACAAGGATAATCATGGAAATGGAGTTGAACATTGGAGAGCACTAAGCACTTTGCAACAAATTTATAAATTTCATGGTAGAGTGCATAGAAGCATTTTATCTACTTCTATTTGTGTTTAGAATAGTTCATTATAGTCATGGTATAGTGATTATAGACAATTGAGAAGGCATTTAAAATTTGGTTCATTGTGAGGATCTAATGTTTAATAATGGAATCGATATAGCCATATTCACCACCAATTTGGAATACTTAAAAGACTAGTCATTCAACTAAATTAAGGTCATTTTAAAATGAAATCATGACCAAAATAGCAACCAAGGATGAATAATTCATAAGATACTATGTATTTTTAGTTGAATAATCTATGGCTGCAACACTCTTCTTTTCAACAAGATTTTATCTATAACAAATTTATTGATATATGATTAGAAATGGCATACTTGTTGTAAGAAAATTTCCATGTCACTCAATTTCTAGAATTTTTGAATTAAAGTTTTCATAAAGATCTTTTTTTCTAGCATTAGCATATCAAAATATGATGCAATGTTAAATAATCCCTTGAACTACTTTAAATATGATGTTATGATGTTTTTTCCAATGAAGGATTGTTACAGAGTATTTTGTCATGCCTCCTACACTTCCTTGTGAAATACCCCGAAGTGGCTGAAACATGACCATTATACAATGTACTCATCCATGTATACAACGCAGATACCTCCTTAAATTTTGTTTGGAAAATGTCTTGAGATTTCCCTAAAGAAATAACTCTTAAAAGCCTAAAATGAGGGTCATTGCTCTTATGAAGCTCAAAACAACGATGGTCCCCTGTTGCACTGTGTATGTCCAGTGATGACATCACTTTGTTCCCTTGCATACCCGCGATGATCCCAAAAAGGTAATTTTCCCAAAGAGTATGAGAAGCTTCGTGATCTAGAAGCTTCCAGAGCAGGGAGCTAGAGGTGATTTTGCATAGATGAGGTCAGATCCTCCTAACTTGACCTCTTTGTCTTATATCTATGATCTACATCCTTGAGATATGGACCTAATCCTATCTTCAGAGGAGTCCTAACTCCCTCTCCTAGCCTATAAATTCCTCTTCTCCCATTCCCAAATGGTTGGCATATTTCCATTTGCACCCCTATGTTGAGCTTGTGCCTAGAGGCTATTCATTAGACGTGGAGAAGGAATTTTTGGAGAGTTTTTTGGCTTGGACTTGGATTACCACTCAAAGAGAGCCTTTCAACATCAAGGCTATGTTTGTAAGCTTCCATTTATTCCTTAAATAATATACAACTGTTGGTTCATCTTCCCAAAATATACATGTTCATGTGTTTATTTAGCTTGACATTCCTTGATCAGTTAAGTAGGTTGTTATTGGAATTGTTATTGGTTTGGCATGTTTTTTTGTATTTTGATCACTTGTGCAGGTACATAAGAACTGAGAGAATCAAGAACAAGTCCGTGACACAAGTGGTTCAAGTTTCAACAAAGGAAAGCGAAATAGCATCAAAACGAGGTAGGTCATCTCTCTCATTCTACTTTTAAATTATATCTTAGGAAGATGTCTAATTGATTGTCACTTCAGTTGCTAGACCCACTCATTGGGCTAGAGGGATTGTCTCTATCCACGGAGGGGATTAACCTTGTCAACAAGGATTCAACAACTTTCCTAATTTCCTCCCATGAAACAAAGTTATATATATATATATAAAATAATCAAACAAGATAAATGAATAAGAAGCGATGATATGTATATAAAAAGAACTCACCAAACAAGTTAATAAGCCATATTATCAAAAATGCTTGTGTGGTTTTCATCATAAAAAAAAATCCTCCAAATATATCCAAATATAAAAACCCATCATCCTCTATAATGTGATGAAACGAAATATTTGTGCTTCTTAAGATAGGATGAAACGATGTGGAACATCTTCAAGATGCCTCAAAACCAAGAAACCCAAAAACCTTTATACTGCAATCAAGATACACTTCTATGTTTATTACATCATAATGAAAGGGAGTAGACACAAAGCATGATTACATGAGGATAAATTGTGGAAATGGAGGAGTAAGAACCTTGCAACAAATTCATAAATGTCAGTTAGAGTGAATAGAGGCATTGGATATATTTCATTTTTTGTTAAGAATAGTTCATTTTTTTTCCAAAGAAAAAAATCAGTAACTTTTTATTAAAGAAATAATGAAAAGTTACACTAGCAGATGCAAAGAAGCATATAGTAAACTGCCACATGGGCACTAGTGCTGATGCACCCATATGCAACGTTAGAAAACTAACGCGAGCAAAGAAAAAGAGTAAAGAAGGGAAAGAGAAAGAAAAGAGGGAAAAAAGGCCCCAGCAAGAGCAAAAAACTCATGCTTCAAGATTTTCGCCCTTTTTTCTTATCGACCTTACGCCACTCACCCAGAGTGGGCTCGGTCGTAGCAATGACTAACTGAGTTGTTTCTTTCAGCTGCCCTGATTCTTTGTCTGAGTCTGATGTGTCTGAGTGGTGTTGTCGTTTGTTACCTCCCATGCTTTGTTCCACGCTTGTCGTCTCTGCTTTGTCTTGCTGAGTCTCTACTTGATTTGTGTGTGGCTGTGGATCCTTGTTAACTGCTGTATTTTCCTTCTGGTTTTCTATTTCAACTTCCTCTATGGTGGTATCATCCTCTTCTGCCTCTGTCTCTTCCTCTTCGGTTACCGAAGGGGCATTCTTTCGTGCTGTTCGCCTCTTTAAGACTTCATCTAGATTCTGCCATCCTCTGGGCTTCCTTTTTTGTGGCTTGCTCTTGCTGGGACATGCTTTGAGCAGATGACCTGTTTGTTGACATCCCCTGCACCTGAATGCTATGTTCTAATAGTCCAAAGGTTGTTTCCACTGAATATTGTTAAAGGTCAGGAAAATGCTTTCAGGTAGTCCTTGGCTGAGATCTACCTCGACGCATATCCTAGCAAAAGTAAAAATTCCTTTTAAGTGTCTATCTGTATCAATCTTTAGCATTCTTCCAAGGGTATTCCCTATAGATGATAAGGTCTTGAAGTGCCAAAAGTGTAATGGTAGATTATGCAGCCTTACCCATACTGGCATCCTTGAAACCACCATAGTGTTGGCGTCAAATTCTGGAAACCATGGTGTGACAAATAAACCCGCACTGCCCCAGAACCATGGTCCTTCATTAAGAATTTTTTCCTTTTCTTCGTCTTCAAGAAATGTTACTATGAAGAAGCCCTTCGAGCAGAGGTGGATCTGGCAGTCTTTTGTCCAGACTGTATGAATCCATTGATACAGAGCCTCGGTTTTAGGCCAGAACCCGTTAAACCTACAAATAACAGCTTTATTTTCCAGATCTGAAAAAGCACTTTACCTCTGGAAAATCTAGCGAGATGGAGGGGCTTTCTGGTATTTGATCCACGATATACTGCCCTGGCGGAGTATTGATCGCTGCAGGTTCTTTTCCCTTTGGAGGAGCTTTCCCTTTGGCTGCATCACGATATGAGCCTGTAGGTTTTGATGTAGATCCCTTAAAGCCTTTAGGGCCTTCACCCGAGCTTCCTCCTCTCAACCTTGTGCTTAAGATGATGGTTGAATCTCGACCGATGCCATAGTGTTGTACTGTAAAATTATCCTGCAGGATTTTACCTGCATGTACCAAACTTAGCAGATTTGAAGGGATGCCTGTATCTGCTTGTATTTCTTCCTTTATATTTTTTATCAGTATTCCTGTCCACATTTGCTTGCATATAGTTTCTCCTGACAGCGTTCTTATGAAAATTTGGGTTCGATCCTGTTCTGGGTCCTTGTGGGATAGCTTAGATTTTTTTCCTTCTGAACCCAATACTATTTGAGTCACATAGGCTTTTAGATCCGGCCCAGATCTGCTGTCTTTGAGGACAAGGAAGGCCGGATCTGAACCATGCAGCCTCAGAATGCCAAGAAGGGGCCGAGGAATAGGGGATCTGCTCTGTTTCCCGATAACGCAGACAGGGCACATTCTCCAGGGAAAATCACCCGCGCAGGAGGGCGGGTCGTCCGGAGACTGAGTGGGGGTCGATAGATTTGTAACATAAAACCTCGGCCTGTGAAAAGGGGTGTCCAGAATCGCCCTGAGGAAACTGAAATGAGCCAAAGAAGGGGAAATAACCTCAAATACCTGATTGTTTTGATTCGATACCCGTGGCTCCTTTCCGATAATGGATCCGGACCAGCTCCTAAGGGTGTCATTGAGCGTTGAGGATCCCGCAGACAGGCACCAGCAATTTCCAGCAACGACCAAAGCTGTGGGGATGACGGCTATGATTGGACCTGCAGCGTCGAACCAAATTGTGGAGACGGCGGCGACAGCAAAAGGACCTGCAGCATCGAACATTACTGTGAAGACGGCAGCGGCAGAGTATGGACCTGCAGAAAACCTAATCTCGCATCTTCCTGCCATCGTCTCTCAAAAAGAAAATTACAAACTGTTTTGTTGTTAAGAATAGTTCATTATAGTCATGATATAAACTAATAATTGTCATGTACATCATTCCATAAATAAAAATATGGAATACAATCATAAATATATTTCATTTTTATATGTTTAACTTAAGAAAAATTGTTACTTTAAAATATTTAATATCAATTCTAAACTCTCGCCTACAATATTTGTTTGAAGAATATATTGTAATGATAATGATATTGTGTTGTTATGTCATGGAGAAGATTTTCATTTGAATTTTTTTTCCCAACATTTTTTCATAGTAAACATTGGTAGGTAATCAAGTCGAAACATGATTTCAATTATATGAAGTTGCTTTAATAATTGCAACATGTTATTATTATGAGATGATCAAAGCTTTTGTTGGACTCAAATTTTATTCATTTAATTATCCTTTTAGTTAATTGTAGTTTTCTAGCAATCACAATTGCAACCAAGCATGCTTAGCACATGGTTGAGAGTCGCCATATTTAATTATGATACCTTTTTGTACAAATTAATATAACATCATTGTTAAAATGTTTTCAATACCTAATATTTTATTTGACAAATATATGGATAGTTTCTTTTCATATTGTGTAGGCATAGTCAAGTAGGACATCCTTGAATTTTTAATCACAAGATACCATAAGAATTTGCAATTAAATCATGTCCATCAATTTTCTATTTTTGGAAAAATCCATCACTTCTTTTTTCCACATATAAAAAAACTTCGGTATTCTAAAACTACATATATAAGATATATAAACTTTAAAAAGGTAAAAATAAAAGAATAATAAGCAACTACTATAATTAAAAAAAAAAAAAAAGCTTCATTTTCAATAGTTATACTCTAGGTAAGTCATGTTATCTTAAGTTACTGCTAAAAAATTCTCTATAATTAGGACTGAATCAAATCTAATCTCTACCATCTTTTTCCTTGATCCAATGATGCCCACTTGGGCAGGGAGCTCATTCAAATTTTTGGTGGCCAATTGCTCCTTGTAATAGCAACTGCACAAGCTTGCTTCACAAGAAACCCATCAAATGACTAATGCCTCACCAACTGACGACCTCAATCAATGATTGTCCTCTAGCATAGCTATAGTTCAAACAACCAATACCAAGAAAAATCCTAATCCTTGCAGGATGCAAGTGCAAGAAACTCCTATGTTGGAAATCTTTGTGGAAAAGATTGGTTCCACAGTGGAGCAGATGAAAGAATCTGTAAGTATATAGGACCCTAGCCCTCAAAGAAGACCCTCCTCAACTAGTTGTGCAAGAACTAGGTTATTAAAGGGGACGTGAAGCAAGCTTAGCTCCAAAGGTTTCTTTACTATGATCTTAAATAACATTGAAGATTGGGATTGCATCTTGTAGGGAGGGCCTTATTTCATGAACTTTGCAAGCCTCTTCATGAAACCCTAAAACTCAGGGTTTAATCTAGAAAAGCAAGACTTCTCTTATCTTTCAATTTGGATCATGCTATAGAACAACCTTATTTCATGAACTCTACAAGCCTATTCATGAAACCCTATACCTCAAGGTTCAATCTCGAAAATGAAAACTTATCTTATCACTCAGTTTGGCTCAGGTTATATTCCTGTTGTAGCAGCTACAACCACCCTCCAAAATTTTGCTTATGCTTTGGTTTTGGAGCCTTCCTTCGTATCCATGAGAGCTCATCTTGCATTGTTTTAGGTATTCATGCTTTAATTGAGGCTTATCTTTTTTCATTTGTGCTTGTCTTTTATTTCTTCCACATTTCGCTGATCTTTCTAACTCACAAGTTGATCTCCCAACTTGGTCTCACAACAATTATGGGCTTGCCTCCAAATACTGAAAAATCCTTGAAGAAAGTAGCCTTGATAATGAGAATTGAGTAATTTTGACTGGAAATCATCCTTGAGCTCAGAAACTGCGCAGTCAAGGAAGGTAGCCTAGTACTAAGCCCAGAATTTATGCAATCCCTCACTGAGCTCAGAAACTTCTCAGTGCACTGAGGTGGAAAGTTGCCTAATTCCCCATAATTGCGTAGTCTTTCCCGGCAGTGCACATGGCAGGTTACCCCAAAAAATTAAAAAAAGATCCCTAAAAAATAGGGATCTATTTTTAGTATCCTGAAGGAGGAAATTTCACTATTTTTGGAAACTTTCTCCAAGTGTCACTTTTTCCTTGATTTTAGGAATGCGCATCATAAACCCTAATTTGCTCAAATATATTTAATCAACACCTCTAGAGCTCATTTGCATATTTGATCTTGGAACTCTAGAATTCCTGAGGGGATCAAGGAACCTTTGGTGCAGTGGTCATTGCTTTTTTGGGTGAGTTTTACTTTTGTCATCTTTTGCCACTTTTTTGTCGCTTTTTGTTTTCTTCTTTTTCTTTTGTGAGTGTTGTTTTACGTATTTCTCTTCATAGTTGTTGGTGTTTTAACTTGTAGAAGTGTTGTTTTAAGTTGTCGTTTTCCTTTCACAAGTGTCACATTAGTTTTCCTATTTTGCAGCAATGGTCATTTTTTGCGGTGAATCTCCTCACACACTTGATTTTCCTTCTATTTGATTAGCTACAACACTTAATATACATTGATTTACTCATACTTAGTCATTTATTCAGTCAACTTCACATCATCATTGTTGAAAAGGTTAATCCTCTCTATGGATAGAGACAATCCCTCTAGCCCAATGAGTGGGTCTAGCAACTGAAGTGACAATCAACCAGACATCTTCCTAGATTATAATTGAAAAGTAGAACGATAGAGATGACCTACCTCACTCTAATTCTATTCTAATTTCCTTTGTTGAGATCCTCGAACTGCTTGTGTCACGAACTTTTTCCTACTTCTTTTAGTGCTTATGTAGCTACATAAGTGATCAAGAGAAAACAAAGCATGCCAAAACCAATAGAAAATCCACTAATAACCTACTTAGTTAATCAAGGAATGCCAAGCTAATACATACATGAAGATATATATTTTTGGAAGATGAACCAATAGTTGTATATTATTTAAAGAATAAAGGGAAGCTTACAATAATAGTCTTGATGTTGAAAGGTTCTCCTTGAGTGGCAATCCAATTCCAAGCTAAGAAACTCTCCAAACACTCCTTCTCCAAGTCTAATGAATAGCCTCTAAGCACAAGATTAACATAGGGGTGCAAATGGACATAGACCAACCTCTTAGGAATGGGAGAGGAGGGATTTATAGGAAAGGAGAGGGAGTTAGGACTCCTCCAAATATAGGATTAGGCCCACATATCAAGGAGGTAGCTCATAGGGATGAGACCAAGAGGTCAAATTAGGAGGATTACACCTCAAGGAAGGCATATGAACGGTTCTAACACATGAAGGGTGAGGTGAGTGCACCCCTTAGAAACCTGTAACAGTACGTGGCTTGGAAGGGAACACACGAGCGAAGATGCATCACAAGCTGGAAAGAAAGTTAGCGAGAAATCCAAAGTGATGGTTAAACCAACAACACGTTTTAGAAAGACTCATACATACTTATATAGAATAGTCCATACATGCATGCATAAGCAAACAAATACGTATATCGTTTAGAGTAAACCAGATAGCATAGAATACAATACAACATATGCATGAGACATGCTAGATCTATTATATTAAGAAGTGTAAGATCTATTCATACAATGCATCCATGTCTAACCATTAGTTCTGACAACAAAACATTACAGCCACAACCACCTGCTCCTCCAAAGAGATATACCAGCTCTGCATAGTGGAAAAGCCAATGCTCGTTACAATATTGTCCAATCTCTCTCTAAGATAGTCCTATCAAAAGCTTGGCTGAACAAAACCCTCTATAATGAGTTATGAGGTTCTATTTATAGCAAAGGGTGGGGTGACCGTTGGCATTCCCCTTTGTGATAGTTCATCTACCCTCATGACTCTTCATCTACTCTATGACTATTACATCCGACTATCGACACTTGAACTTCCACTCGACAAGACGTTACATTACAATGCACATGTGCCCATGTGTGTCAAAATGGCTTGAGAAAGCCATGCAAGACATCAATGACACTCGGTCCACTGTGGTGAGACCAACTATTTGACATGCTTGTGATGGCGAAGGTGGTGAGCTGATGCCAAGCTTGGTCATCCGTAATGGTGTGCATGTCCTCCATGGTGACATCTTGCTGAAGTGAACTCTTGCCTTTGTTACATCTAGGTGCATTATTATGGATCCATCATCCAACTCATCTACTAGCATGCACATGGTCTTCTTGGGTGTGCCCGAACCGGCAATACACTAATGCATAGTTTCAGTGCTACTCTTTAGGCATGTGTTGGTGGTCGTGTGCATCAACTTGTCAAACTATATGTTCAGTTGCAATTGGACTTTCTTCTTGTCTTCGCCTTGGTGAGTGTGCCAAATAGGTGGGATCACATGCGTGTGCACAATGACATGCATGTTGTTAGATTCCCTTGCATCTGATCAACAACACTGCTCACCATGTCTGTGAGTGTGCCAACTGCTGTGTTGGATCTATAACTTGTATGGGCATAGTTTCATCCATGAGTGCATGTTGTGCTCGTTCTTGTACCTATTCCTACTGGAACTCATTCTCTTGTTTATGCAACTCTTGTTCTTCCTTGTGTTGCTGATTCAACACATGCAACTCCTTCTCTGTTCCGTTCTCTGTCTTCACACAATCTTCATGTTGCGACGTCACCCCATAGCCTACATCTCCAAAGTTTCTTAAATCACAAGTGGATCTTCTTGATCTTGCAACTTTGTTCCACCTCTTTGTTGTCAACAACCTTCCTCTTATGTTCATTACATCCAGTGTGCTTCCTTTAGTTGTTGTTCATGGTGTTTCTTGCTATGATGTTGTTGTCATCATAACTTGATGTCCTTATCTAAGAACAACATGATGTATTCATGGGTAGGAAAGTTCATAGACACTTGATCGACTTCATCCCCAAGTGTGCCATGAATGGTGTCTTCAACTTTTCTCTCCTAGGAACCATTGTACCTATGCTACTGAGAGGGACATGAACACCTGTGATACCTGGAGACATGGAAACACTCATGGCAAGCAATCTATTAGTTGAAAACCAAAATGAACTTGAGAACTGACTTGCAACATACCTGTGTGACTGATCATGAAGGTCACACAATTTCCACCGGGAGGTCGGGAGACTAACTTCCAAAACTACATAAGGCACAGTCCAGCCTGTTAAGTGGCTGAGTGACTACTGGAATTGCAATGCACAATCCAGCCTGTCCTGCTGAGGATTGAAAAGGCACAATGTGCAATTTCAGTCAGCAGTGACATGAAACCAACAAACTGCATTGCGCATTTTCTAGGGCCAATGGGACACTGCCTCCAAGGATTGCGTAATGCAAGCCTAGAGGTTAGTGCCTAGCTAGGCTTGCACAATTTCTAGAGGGAAGGCAGAGCCTTCACTTTAAAAAATGAGCAGTGCTAGCCGGGGAAGGCACGGTTTAAGCTAAGGCAGCCCAGTCTGGCCGACGGGCTATTGAAAATGTGAGAAGTCTGAATGCATGGTGAGATAAGTGCAAACAAGAGTGAATGGTTATTCATGCAAAAAACAAGTGCAGGATTCAGAAAATGGGAAAGCATATATGTGTGTGAAGCGAGTCGTCGCAACATGACCGTTTGTGCAAAATAGTGTCATACATGCGACAGTTGCTAGATGTTAATAAAAATTGAATCAGTGCTAGTAAAAGCTAGTATGTATCAAACTGATAGCAAGTGCTCACTGAAATCAAGCAGACAACATTCATATGAAGCAAAACAAAAAAAGCACCAGAAATGCAACGCGAGACATGAAAAGCAGGATTACCCCAAAACAATTGAGTTGAATGTGCCAATGACTCCTAGATGCAATGTGGGATGTCAGAGCTGCAAAATCAATGTGAGGAATGAGCTTTGTAGCATTCGGTTGATGATTTTTGATAAAATTGAGGTTGTGACGCTCATGCCACAAATTTAGGGGAAGCGACACTTGGTGGGAGGTTTCTGAAATGATCTTTGCATGTAACCTTCAACTGCAAAAAATAGATCCCTGAAACAAGGGATGGTTTTGCATGTTGCCTTGGGAGGAGAAACCCATGCATGCAAATTAGTTTTGCTCAGTCTCAGAGGGAACCGGTCAACTGAAATGCACATGCAACAGTTTGTTCAGCTAGGAGGAAAAAATGTGCATTTATGAGAGGGAGTTGGGTTGGACACCCAAGGGGATTGCATAATTTATGGGCAAAGCAACTGACTACTACCTAGGATTGTGCAATTTCTGGGTTGAGCAGTCCTGCTCGGAGGAATTGCGCAATTTTTCCAGTGAATAGTGATAGGCATATTTGTGTAATTCTAGAGCCCAGCAGGCTGCCAGACAGAATTGCACAATTTTTGGAGGGAAGGTTGGTTCCCCTCTAGAATCGTGCAATTTCTTGAGGGAGATTCTCAACCTGCAACTAGACCAAGTCTAGTGAAACAACCTGTGAGGGGGATGCAACAATATTTTATGGACAGGATGTCATTCAGCAAGAAAATCACTGAAGCTTGTGTACTTGACAAGACAAGAGATGTTGTTGTGAAAGATCGGTAGGGAGGCTCCAAAACAAAGATAAGGAAAATATTTGGAGGGTGGTTGTAGCTGCAACAACACTTGGCAACACACTGGTAGAACTCCAGCTCTTTGAATGGACCTTGTTCATGAAAATCAAGTCTAACACCTTCAAAAGTATTGTTTAGTTCTCAATTCTTCTTGGTTTCCACACTACTTAATTGTAAGATGTAAGATCTGCCAAGACCTTGGTCGGTCGACACACATTCCAAGACAAGCCAACATAGTTGTTTCGATTGGGGTTGAGGAGTATATGATGCACAAGCAATATGGTCGTTAGAGTCTTAGTTTCCTCTCTGGTGTTGCTCCACTGCCAGCAGTCGTAGACAGTACCCCGACAGATTCACGTAGGAACACAAGCATGGCTTTGCTACCAACAAGCCTGGTCAGTACCCCAATGGAGTTACTTACATCACCTCTCTGCACAAGAAGCCTTTCTCCTCTTTCAACTTATTCATTTTTCATCTTTTTCAAACATTTTTCACTTTTTCATTTTTTCATATTTCATCTTCATAACTATGCATAACACTTATTCATTTCAGAGGTAGAAGAGAGATCCTGACTTATTGAGAGTGGAAGAGGTTGTTCCTTCAGAGAAGTAGTTTATGTATACCTCTATTGTATTTGTTAAGGTTTCTCCCCTCACCTTACTCTACTTGACGGAGCTCACAAGGATTAACCCAAAAACAACCGACTAGAGTAGGTGATACTAGTTAGCGCACAAGCATTGTGTTTTCACCAAGGTTCACTTCAAATAGTATGTATTTTCCATTGATGTATCATGGACTGAAGACAACAGGTTCTTACATAAGAGAGTGGACAACAACTAACCAGTTGTTGATAGTTGTGCAAGTCCTCTTGTACTTTACTCATCTTGTTTCAAGAGTCGTACACGGTGCATGTGAAACTAACCTATGGAAAATAACAAGAAAAAAAACCAAAAAGAAAAGAAAGAAGTAGAAGAAAATGTGGAAGCAAAGCGAGTAAGCAAACAGCAAGCAAGCAAACACAAACACAAAGAAATAAGCAAACATGCATGCAAGAAAATAGCTCAAAAGAAAACACTAGTCCTACTCCTAAGATAACAATGCATGGGTCATCTCACGTGAAGTGATACTTCAAATGCAGCCACCGACGCATTGGTTGACCCATGTTGGTGAAGGCATGGTTTGTGAACATCGCAGTTTCACAAACCAGCAAGCATGATAAAATAACGATGAAGATAGACACACTCTGAGATTAGAAGCGACCTCAGAACAAAGATGCATGAAAGCACATGACATGGACTCTATGGAGCTTCCATGGTGTTGTGCTACACTGCATGCAGATGTTAAGTGTACACATTCTCTTGACTGTGACATGTAAGAAAACCTGAGAAAGGTAGACCACTTACGTTGTGCATGTGTGCTTGCTGTGTAAGATTCCTCCAATGCATGAGCGATGGGATCGTGTAGTTTGAGTGGAGGAAGAAAATATGGGTGTTTGGTTGATCTTCAATGGAAAGCAAAGAGTGGTGAGGAGCCTTGAGTGTTTCAACAATTTCCTGACTGGAAGTGAAACCAACCTCAGGACAGCGAGGGCCTGACATAACCATCAGGTCGGGTTGGTGTGCCTCGACACTCTGTGGGGTTTCGACTTCGTTGACATATAGATCATCATAGAACAAGGTCTTAGATAGATTAACGATGATTAAACCAACATCGTGATCAAATGAAGCAGTAGAGAGATCTCGACAACCAAGATCAGAAAATTCAGGATGTTTGTCGGCATCCTCATGGTTTGATGAATCAGGCAGAGTGCTAGATGAGAAGCAAACATGTTCACCCTCTATGTTTTCAAAAATGATAGATGATAGATTGGATGGATTTTTGGAGGAAGATGTGTCCTCTCCGGACTGTGATGACAGACTGACATCTAGTGTGTCCTATGAATCATCAGAAGTAGAAACGTATGGAAATGGGTTTTCACAGGGGAAATCAGTAGTGGAAGAATCACAAGGGATGTCAGGATGAAGTGGATGACGTGTGGATGGAAGAGAGTCATCCTTCATCATGGATTCTTCTTTAGATTCCTGCACACACTCATGATGAATGATGGTGCAGGTTGGCTACATAACACCAACTCCGTCAATAACTTGATCATCGTTCACAGTAGGTGAAGAGTATAGAATGGAAGAACACAAGATAGTATAATCTAAAGGATCAACAAAATGTGGGGATGGAGGTTGAGGGAACAAATCCACGTGACAAGCAATAGGCTTGAGCCAAATCTGTGCAGATATCAAGAGCAGATGGGGTGGGAGGATGTGGTAGTTCAAAAGATGCATGATCTGCCACATCACTCCATGGTGGTGGAGTTGTTTGATGAGGTGAAGGCGGGCAGTCACTTGTGACAGAAATTGTGCTTACCTGTGATTGCGCAGCTCCATCACTGAAGTGTGTTGAGCGGGGTTCGGATATGCGAAAAAGATACTCAAATCTTCCATAAAGAAATTCCCAATCAATTTCATCATCAAGAAATCGGTACGCAAGATTACAAAAGCGTATTTAAAACTGATCAACAGATTCATTGGGTGATTTCCGTAATTTCAGAATTTTTAGATCGAGTGCTTTATGTTTAAAGTGATTAAAAGCATGGTCTATCTCTGCGACCAGATGAGCAAGAGAATGAATATATTTTTTGGGCAATGTGGCACACCAGTGCATTAGGTGCCCTTGAAGTGTGTAGACAAACAACATGCAACTGTATTCTTCAAATATTCCATGTCTTTTACATGAGCCTACAATGTCGAATGTGTGCCTAACCAAGGCTACGTGGCCTCCACCATCAAATGTTTTATGTTATAAGTTATCCGAGAGCTCTTCCGAGATTAAGAAGTCATTTCCATAAGACATACACTCCATAAGAAGAACTTTGTAGTTAGTCACGATAGATATGTAGAGATACAAAATAGATGTGAGGACTCAGCTTGTCATCTGGCCCTCCTTCTAGCGCAAAAAAGCTGATGGTGCTGCACCTGCCAACATGTAAGGGGATCTCCCTAGTAATAATTCCCAATTAGACCTCAGACCATTTGGTGTAGGAGTCCCAGGAGTAGGTCGTACAGTAATGCCTTGGTCGCAGTTTCACACAGAGGCAAGTAAGATGTCCCCATTGGTAGCAAGGGTGTGACAGCTGTAGTAAGTCAAGGAAGGTGTATGAATGGTTATAACACATGGAGGGTGAGGTGAGTGCACCCCTTGGAAACCTATAATAGTACACAACTTGGAAGGGAACACATGATCAAAGATGCATCACACGCTAAAAAGAAAGTTAGCGAGAAATCCAAAGTGATGGTTAAACCAACAACACATTTCAGAAAGATTCGTACATACTTATATAGAATAGTCCAATATGCATGCGTAAGAAACACATAAATATATCATTTAGAGTAAACCAGATAGCATAGAATACAATACAACATATGCATGAGATGTGCTGGCTCTATTATATTAAGAAGTGTAAGTTCCAGTCATACAATACATCCATGTCTAACCACTAGTTCCGACAACGGAACGTTACAGCCACAACTACCTGCTCCTCTAAAGAGATATACTAGCTTTGCATAGTGGAGAATCCAAGGCTTATTACAATACTGTCCAATCTCTCTCTAATATAGTCCTATCAGAAGCTTGGCTGACCAAAATCCTTTACAATGAGTTATGAGGTTCTATTTATAGCACAGGGTGGGGTGACCCTTGACATTCCCCTTTGTGACAATTCATCTACCCTCAGGACTCTTCATCTACTCTATGATTGTTACATCCAACTATCAACACTTGAAGTTCCACTTGATAAGACATTACATTACAATGCACATGTTCCCATGTGAGACAAAATGGCTTGAGCAAGCCATGCAAGACATCACTGACACTTGGTCCATTGTGGTGAGACCAACTCTTTGACATGCTTGTGATGGCGAAGGTGGTGAGCTGATACCAAGCTTGGTCATCTGTAATGGTGTGCATGCGCTCCATGGTGAAATCTTGCTGAAGAGAACTGTTGCCTCTATTGCATCCGAGTGCGTTGGTATGGCTCCTCCATCCAACTCGTCTTCTAGCATGCGCATCGTCTTCTTAGGTGTGGCCGAACCGGAAACACACTGATGCATAGTGTCTGTCCTGCTCTCCAAGCATGTGCTGGTGGTTGTGCACATCAACTTGTTGAAGTATATGTTCATCTCTAGTTGGAATTGCTTCTTGTCTTCACCTCAATGAGTGTGCCAAATGGGTGGGAATTCATGCATGCGCACAATGACATGCATGTTGTTGGATTCCCTTGCATGCGATCAACAACACTGCTCACCATGTCTGCTCTGTGCCAACTGCTAGGTTGGATCTATAACTTGTACGAGCACAGTTTCATCCATGAGTGCATGTTACGCCCGCTATTATACTTGTTCCTACTGCACCTCATTCTCTCCTCTATGCATCTCCTGTTCTTCCTTGAGTTGTTGTTTTAGCACATGCAACTCCTTCTCTGTTCCGTTATCTATCTTCACGTGATCTACATGCAGCGTTGTCACCGCATAGCCTGAGTCTCCAAAGTTGCTTTCATCACAAGTGGATATGCTTGAGCTTGCAAATTTGTTCTGCCTATGTGTTGTCAACAACCTTCCTCTTGCATTCATTACATCCAATGTGCCACCTTTAACTGTTATTCATGGTGCTACCTGCTATGATGCTACTACCATCATATCTTGATGTCCTTGTCTACGAACAACTTGATGTCTTCATGGGTAGTCAAGTTCATAAACACTTGATCGAATTCATCCACAAGTGTGCCCTGAATGGTATCTTCAACTCTGCGCTCCTAGAAACCATTGTACCTATGCTTCTGTGAGGGAGATGAACACCTGCGATACCTAGAGACATAGCAACACTCATGGCAAGCAATATGTCAGTCAAAAACCAAAAAGAACTTGAGAACTGACTTGCAACATACCTATGTGATTGATCATGAAGGTCACGCAATTTCCAATGGGAGGTTAGGAGACTAATTGCCAAAACTATGCAAGGCACAATTCAGGATGTCAGGAGGCTGAATGACTACTAGAACTACACAATGCACAATCCAACTTGGCCTGCTGAGGACTGAAATTGTGCAATGTGCAATTTCAGTCAGCAGTGATATGCAACCATCAAACTGCATTACCCAGTTTCTAGGGCCAATGGGACACTGCCTCCAAGTATTGTGCAATGCAATCCTGGAGGTCAATGCCTAGCTAGGCTTTCACAATTTCTGGAGGGAAGGTAAAGCCTTTGCTTCTAGAAATGTGCAGTGCTAGTCGGGCAAGCCATGGTTTGGGCCAAGGTAGCCTAGTCTGGCCGACAGACGACTAAAAACATGACAAGTCTGAATGCATGGTGAGATGAGTGCAAACAAGAGTGAATGATCATTCATGCAAACAGCAAGTGCAGGATTCAGAAAATGGGAAAGCATGCATGTGTGTGAAGTGAGTTGCTACAATGATGACCGTCCATGCAAAATACTGTCATGCATGTGACAACAATGACATGTTAACAAAAACTGAAATGGTGCTAGTACAAGCTAGAATGTATCAAAACGACATCAAACACTCATTAAAATCAAGCAAACAACATTCATATGAAGCGAAACAAAAAAAGTGCCAGAAATGAAGCACGAGACATGAAAAGCGGGCTTACCCTAAAAAACTGAGCTGAATGTTCCGATGACTCCCAGATGCAATATGGGATGTCAAAGATGCAAAATCGATGTGAGAAATTAGATATGCAGCATCCGATTGATGAGTTTTGATAAAATTGAGGTTGCGACGCATATGCCACAAATCTAGGGGAAGCGACAGATGGTGGGAGGTTTTTGAAATGATCTTTACATGTAACCTCCAACTGCTAAAAATAGATCCTTGAAATAAGGTTTCCTTTTCATGCATCCTTGGGATGAGTAGCCCATGCATGCAAATCAGTTTTGCTCAGTCCCAGAGGGAATCAATCAACTCAACTGCACATGCAATAGTCTGCTCAGCTAGGAGAAAAAAATGCACATTTCTGGGAGGGAGCTGGGCTAGCTACGCAGGGGGATTGCACAATTACTGGGCAGAGCAGGGGACTACTGCCCACGATTGTACAATTTTTGGGTTGAGTGGTCCTGCTAGGAGGAATTGCACAATTTTTCCAGTGAAAAGTGACAGGAAGATTTGCACAATTGTGGAGCCCAACAGGCTGCCAGATAGAATTGCACAATTTATGGAGGGAAGGTTGGTTCCCCTCCAGAATTGCACAATTTCTTAACGGAGTTGCTCAACCTACAGCTGGACCAAGTTCGATGAAATAGCCAGTGAGGGGGATGCAACAAGCTTTGATGGAAAGGTTGTCATTCTACAAGAAAATCACTGAAGCTTGTGTACTTGACAAGGAAAGACATGCTATTGTGAAAGGTTGGTAGGGAGGCTCCAAAATGAAGCTAAGGAAAAATTTTGGAGGGTGGTTGTAACCACTACAACACATTTTAGAAATATTCATATATACTTATATAGAATAGTCCACACATGCATGCGTAAGAAAACAAATACATATATCATTTAGAGTAAACTAGATAGCATAAAATACAATGCAACATATGCATGAGACATGTTGGCTCTATTATATTAAGAAGTGTAAGTTCTAGTCATACAATACATCCATGTCTAACCACTAGTTATGACAGTGGAACATTACAACCACAACTGCCAGCTCCTCCAAAGAGATATACTAGCTCTGCACAGTGGAGAAGCCAAGGCTCATTACAATATTGTCCAATCTCTATCTAAGATAGTCCTATCAGAAGCTTGGCTGACCAAAATCCTTTACAATGAGTTATGAGGTTCTATTTATAGAAAAGTGTGGGGTGACCCTTGACATTCCCCTTTGTGACAGTTCATCTACCCTCATGACTCTTCATCTACTCTATGAATGTTACATCCAACTATCGACACTTGAACTTCCACTTGACAAGACATTACATTACAATGCACATGTTTCCATGTGAGACAAAATGGCCTGAGGAATCCATGCAATACATCACTGACACTCGATCAGTTATGGTGAGACCAACTCTTTGACATGCTTGTGATGGCGAAGGTGGTGAGCTGATGCCAAGATTGGTCATCCATAATGGTGTGCATGCACTCCATGGTGACATCTTGCTAAAGAGAACTCTTACCTCTGTTGGATCTGGGTGCATTGGTATGGCTCCTCCATCCAACTTTTCTGCTAGCATGTGCATACTATTCTTAGGTGTGGCCAAACTGACAATGCACTGATGCATAGTGTCTGTGCTGCTCTCCAAGCATGTGCTGGTGGCCATGCACATCAAATTGTCGAAGTACATGTTTAGCTCTAGTTGGACTTGCTTCTTGTATTTGTCTTAGTGAATGTGCCAAATGGGTGGGATTACATGCATGGGCACAATGAAATGCATGCTATTGGATTCCCTTGCATGCGATCAACAACATTGTTCACCATGTCTGCTCTGTGCCAAAGGTTGGGATGGATCTATAACTTGTACGAGTGCAGTTTCATCCATGAGTGCATGTTGTGCCCGCTGCTATACCAATTCCTACTGCAACTCATTCTCTCGTCTATGCAACTCCTGTTCTTCCTTAAGTTGTTGTTTCAACACACACAACTCCTTTTCTATTTCGTTTTCTATCTTTGTGCAATCTACATGTTGCGCTATCACCGCATAGCCTGAGTCTACAAAGTTTCTTTCATCACAAGTAGATATGCTTGAGCTTGCAACTTTGTTTTGCCTATGTGTTGTCAACAACCTTCCTCTTGCATTCGTTGCATCTGGTGTGCTGCCTTTAGCTGTTATTCATGGTGCTACTTGATATGATGATGCTTCCATCATAACTTGATGTCCTTGTCTACGAACAACTTGATGTCTTCATGGGTAGTCAAGTTCATAAACACTTGATTGAATTCATCTCCAAGTGTGCCCTGAACGATGTCTTCGACTCTCCTCTCCTAGAAACCATTGTACCTGTGCTGCTATGAGGGAGATGAACAGCTGTGATACTTAGAGACATGGAAACACTCATGGCACGCAATATGTCAGTCGAAAACCAAAACAAACTTGAGAACTGACTTGCAACATACCTATGTGACTGATCATGAAGGTCATGCAATTTCCAACGAGAGGTCGGGACACTGATTTCCAAAACTGTGCAAGGTATAGTCTGGGCTGTCAGGAGGCTGAATGACTGCTAGAACTGTGTAATGCATAGTCCAACCTAGCCTATTGAGGACTAAAAATGTGCAATGCACAATTTTAGTCAGTAGTGACATGTAACCAGCAAACTGCATGACATAGTTTCTGGGGCCAATGGGACACTGCCTCCAAGAATTGTGCAATGCAATCTTGGAGGTCAATGACTGGCTAGGCTTGCACAATTTTTGGAGGGAAGGCAAAGCCTTTACTTTTGGAAATGTGTAGTGCTAGTTGGGCAAGCCACGGTCCCAACCAAGGTAGCCCAGTCTGGCCGACAGGTGACTAAAAACATGACAAGTCTGAATTCATGGTGAGATGAGTGCAAACAAGAGTGAATGATCATTCATGCAAACATCAAGTGGAGGATTCAAAAAATGAGAAACCATGCATGTGTGTGAAGTGAGTCGTCACAATGATGACCATCCATGCAAAACAACATCATGGATGCGACAACAGTGAGATGTTAACAAAAACTGAAACGGTGCTAGTACAAGCTAGAATGTATCAAAATGATAGCAAGCACTCACTGAAATAAAACAGACAACATTCATACAAAGCGAAACAAAAAAAGCACCAGAAATGAAGCACGAGACATGAAAAGTGGGCTTACCCCAAAAAAACTGAGCTGAATGTTCTGATGAATCCTAGATGCAATGTGGGATGTCAATGCTGCAAAATTGATGTGAGAAATGAGATCTGCAACATCCAGTTGATGAGTTTTGATAAAATTAAGGTTGCGTTGCACATGCCACAAATCTAGGGGAAGCGACACTTGGTGGGAGGTTTCTGAAATGATCTTTACATGTAACCTATAACTGCTAAAAATAGATCCCTGAAATAAGGGAACATTTTCATGCTTCCTTGTGAGGAGTGGCCCATGCATGCAAATCAGTTTTTCTCAATCCTGTAGGGAACTGGTCAACTCAACTGCACATGCAACAGTCTGCTCAGCTAGGAGGAAAAAATGTGCATTTCCAGGAGGGAGCTAGGATGTCTACCCAGGGGGATTGCACAATTACTAGGTAGAGCAGCTGACCACTGCCCAAGATTGCACAATTTTTGGGTTGAGTAGTCCTGCTAGGAGGAATTGTGCAATTTTTCCAGTGAATAGTGACAACCAGATTTGCACAATTGTGGAGCCCAACAAGCTGCCAGATAGAATTGCGCAATTTATGGAGGGAAGGTTGGTTCCCCTCTAGAATTTCATAATTTCTTGAGGGAGTTGCTCAACCTGCAACTAGACCAAGTCTGGTGAAATGACCTGTGAGCGGGATGCAACAAGATTTGATGGATAGGTTGTCATTCTGCAAGAAAATCACTAAAGCTTGTGTACTTGACAAGGCTAGACATGCTGCTATGAAAGGTTGGTAGGGAGGCTCCAAAATGAAGCAAAGGAAAAACTTTGGAGGGTGGTTGTAGCCGCTACAACATGCTCCATCCCAACCCGATCAATGTATGAATACTAACATGCAAATAAACATGTTGAAGTTGAACATGCTAGAACACCACCTCATTACCGGCCAATGATGTGGACTGTTAACATGGACGAGAGAAACCACCAATAATTACAATGGATCTCAAGGTACAACAGTAAAATTCATGATAATGAGGTTGAGGTCGAACACTTGTGAAATCACCCAATCGAAAGCCAATAATGAAGACCTGTTGTCGAATGCAAAGAACTAACCATTAGGGCATGCCAACTCTAAGGTACTAAAGGGGAGTTCCTAAGTCATCTTCCTAGATAATGAGTTGAAGTTGACAGGAAATGACCTGTCGAGGGAGGGCAATGATGAATCCCCCATCATTGACACAAAACAAGGAATAAAGTGGAATAATATTCAAGATAGTATAAATGAATCAAACAATGTATAGGTAAATAACTTGAGATTGGACTTCTCTTGAACATATTGGTGACATGACTTCGAAGTGTGGCAACATCTAACTCAACATTGGACTAAAGGTCATGATGACAGTTTGGAATAGTCAAATGAGAGGAAAAATGGATCACCCAAAACCCAGGAGGATAAGTGACTGAGTGAGGATATTCCAAAGTGACATGAGAGCAGAAGAGTGTCATGTTCAAGAGTGACATGCTACCTTTACAAAATATGTCTCATCTTCATTTTTGCCCCACTATTTATAGTGAGTTCCCCAATTATTTTTATCACAAGCTTGAAGGGGATAACATATTCTTGTCATGTAAGTTCATTCTTCGAAAAAATGCATCCTAGTAAGTTTTACGAGCCCTAGGAAGGAGAAGCTCGGTCTCATCATGGTGACGAGTCTTTTGCTGTAAATTTCTAACAAGCTCGATGTAAGAATAGCTCGGTATCTTTTTCTTATTTAGAGAGTTTGTAAAAGAAACAGAAAAGAAAACTCCAACATGTTCCTTTTCGTGATTTGTCCCTCGAACCCAAAAAGGTATAAAACAATATCTGAGGAAACCTCATTGAGCATGTCGACCAAGGTGTACCTTTCTCGTAAATATTCAATATCATCCCAAAAAAGGGGTAAACATATACTAAGGTGATGTCAATTCATTTAATTTAATGAGTTCAAAATGATAAGTACAAGTACTTGACAATATTTTCAATTTTAGAGAGTCATTAAAGAGCTGAAAGATGAATCCAAGGGGGTTCCTTTTTCGTTTGTTTAATGAGCCTGAAAAAGAGATAAAATAAAACTCCCTGAATCGGTCAATAATGATTATTGTTCACATTGAAGGTGCCTGTAACTACACAAGAAACACACCCATCGCCGATATCAAGAGAAAATATTAAAATCTTATGAAAAAATATCGAGAGAAAACCATTGTAGGTACCTCGAGGCAATTTGATATACAATTTAGTTGCAGCACCTATGAGGTTTCTTTGAAAGAGTCGAAGACAGATAGAATCATCGACATACGAATTGGAGGAGCACCAAAGGTGATATGTCATCACGTGGGATTGTTAATCCTCCTTCACTTTTGCCTCTAATTTGGGAAAATTGCTTGGAATTTTCATCAAAACTAGAGGGCAGTAAGGCGAATGAATAATGGGATAATTCATGTGCCTCGAGACATCGGGCAACTCCAACGTAGCCAAGAAAGAAAATTGCATGTTAATAGGCATATAGGGCCTTTGAGGAGACCCAAACTGCAGATTTCATCCTTGTTGGTAAGGATTTTTCCCCCACAATGGAGGATTTTGTCGATATGGAACCTGGTTTTGTCCCCATTGAGGGTTACCTTTCCCATAAGGTGGATTCAGTCCAAGGTAGGCTTGATTTTCCATGCCATAGGCCACCAATAAGCATGGTACACAGTGTACGGGTTATAAGGTTGTTGAACCTGTTGACACTGGATGTAAGGTGATTGACCCTACTACTGCATGGGTTGACCTTGACCTTGCAAAGGTTGACCTTGCTGATACGCATATAAAACTTGCTGCTACCAAGGCTAACCTTGTTTCTACAAAGGATGACTTTGTTTCTGCAAAGGTTGGCATTGTGAGGACAAAGGTTGGGAGGACTGCTGAGCAAACTGAGTTTGTGGCTGCAAATGTTGTTGTGACTGTGGCAAAGGTTTCCCTTGTTGTTGTAACAGTTTCCCTTGCTACTTCAATGCTTTCCCTTGCTGCTGCAAATATTTCTCTTACGGTTGCGAAGGTTTCCCTTGTTGCTGCAAAGGTTTTCCTTGTTGCTACAAGGGTAGCTGGATAGTTCTTGGGGTTATATCTTGAGGGTATTCATAGTTCCCAAATTGGATCTGGACATATCCACCAGGAATAGCAGATTGACCAAGCTAAACATAAGGTCCAACTTGAGGAATGTAAGGTAGATTAACTAAGGCTTGCAAACCATATTGGACATAAGCCTGTTGGAATGGGACCTGCACCATATACGGCTGCTGAAATTGGACATTACTTGACCTGGATGGACTAGTAGGGTTAGGAATAGTGCCATAAAAGGGTTGATTCATTCCAACCATGTGAGTTTGTAATCCACTCATGTTGGTTTCACCTGACATAAGAGGAATATTTAGATCTTGCCCCCTAGGCAGTGGCACAGTCTTTCCACAGGCTGAGAAAGGTAAACCTTCAAGGCAACATCAAACCATTTCACCTCGTAGCTAGCCCTACGGGGTATGAGAAGGCTCTCTCCGGTCAAACTCAGTGGATTTTTCAATAGGATGAGTTGACCAATTAGAAACATTGATATTAGGCTAGTAAACTGATAAGGAGGGTTGATTTAAAGTTTTTGGGGTTTTTGGTGGCAATTGGAGGGAGTGCAATTCAGGGTGCGGGGATTGAGCTCAGTTTTTGTAGGTGGGTCTTTGGGGCAAGGTAGGAGTTTGTGCTGATGCCTTTAGCTGAGATGGATGATCAAGGAGGAAATAAGAGAAGCTAAAGAGGGCAAACAATGAATTTGAATCCTCTCTAGACAGTGGAAAACATAAATATTAAACAAAATTGAAAGCTGAGCATGGCATGCATGAATTCAAACTTTATCACTTATTTTGTTTAATTAGCAGCAATATAATAAGAGATGGAACACATAAACAAACTTACAATCACAAGTAGGAAACACACCATCAGCACAATAATCCACAATGATGTCTGCAAAACCCTGGCCTTCCTTTTCCTCAAATTGCAGAGATACAAGTAAAATATACAATAG
>APFE030051577.1:93662-114084 GCA_000404065.3 Pinus taeda | reverse complement strand
TAATATCACATAAAATTTTATTCTCTTTTATAATTTTTTTAATATTCACATAAAATTTTATTTTGAAAATTTTGAACTTTAATATTGATGATGATGATTAACATATACTCACACTAATGAGGTTTATTAGACCTTAATAAAGTAAGACATTAATTGAGACTTTGTAATATTTTATTTCTATGATCAAAGAGAAGGGAAAGTGTTCCTAGATCATTATAGTTTTGCTAACTAAACAAGTAGAAAAAAATGGTAGTGTGGTAAATATTTTGGAAATGAGAAGAGATGCGAGTAACTCCAAGAGAAAATAATTTTCATCTTCAACCATAATTTTAATGGAGCTTTCAAATACTTACATTAAATTAATGCATAAGAGGCTAGCTTAAAGAGTAAAAAATTATCAATTTAATTAAAAAATGAAATTTATTATTTTAATTTTGGAAAAAATATATTTGTAAAAATACTAAATTAATTATAGTTAATTATATTACTTACTGTAAATAAATAAATATAAATAAGAAACAAAACAAATAGCTCCACAAATTTATGGATCTTTAAAACAATGTTAAAAATATTATCTTTGAGAAGCTTTAATTATCAATCTATATTCATTTTAAACTCTAATCTAACAAGTACCAAAAAAGACAAACCTCTAGAGTGAAAAAGAATTGAGTCACTTGGTGCTCTGAGTTAAGATGGATCTAAATGATTTCTTATTATAATGAATAATTTTATTTTTTTTGTAATTTTTAATTAATAAATATTTATTATTGTTATTATTATTATGACGTGATTTGATTGAGTCAAAATATTTACTTAATATTACGACATCTCTTTTATATTATATTAAAAAATATACCTAGAAACAACGATCTCTACTACGCTATTTGAATCAAAACAGCTAGAAACAATTCATTAAAAAGGTTTGAATTTGTAAAGTCAAACTCAAAAGCATATGGTTTGATTTTCCCAACCAGTGGAAAAGTATTCATGGAAATTGTTGATTTTTCCAGCCCGTAGAAAAGAATGATTGGAAGTTGTATGCTTTTCCCTATGATATGTGGTGACCCCCGACTTTAACTCAATATTTTGATTCAATATTCCTTGATGTGGGCAGAGGTCACATACAAGTTGGCGATGTTCCATGACTTCAATGTAAATTGAATGACTTCTGGGAGTATTCATACTCATGAGTGTATTAAGAAGACACAGTTGGGGTTAATAAATATTGAACAAACAAAGTCGTTGATGTGCATCTAGAAGGGATAATTCTCAAAATAAATGGTCAACGTATGTTTGGCAGGGAATCATTGATTAGTTATTAGCATCCATGGCTAAAAATATAAGGTAAAGGGTACTTTAACATTAAATATAAGGTAAATGATATATGAAACATTAGCTTTTTGGAAAGTGGTCAATGATCAACACTTTCACATTCATAAGCGAACCTTCACTTCATCACCTTTTTTTAGTCATTTCATCTCTTTAGTGTTGAATTCCCTCAGCACTTACAAACGCAAGAATGCCCCATGAATATGGGAAGGGATTAATCACATACTGGAGATAGGGAAATGGATGCATCTCACTTAAGAGGTAATTTAGAGAACTAATTTGACTCTTAATAATGGTTAAGAAATTTCAGGAAAAACATGATTATGAAACAAATTAAAGTATGATTAGGACATGTACCAGAGGTGTCCATTTTATGAGATTATTATAAAAGTTTGTTAAAGAAAGAGATGATTTAAATTAGTAGGGAAATTATTTTTGTGTATAAGGTATTGAGTTTGTTGAATTATTGATAGATAATATTCAAATGTTTGGATATTAGTGAATTATTGTAAAATGATAAACTTTTTAGAGTATTGACTCCACTAATAATTGTGGTTGAAGATATTTATAATGATCTAACTATCCACACACATCAAGGATGAGCTTTCAACTACAAGCCTCCTAGGATGGTAAACGAAATCCCAAGCCAACATGGTTCAAGCACAATTTAACTCAAGTTCATTCAATTAGTTTAGTGAATCATTTTCTTTAATTTATTTGGCAATAAAGGTGTGTAGTGTATTTTATGTTCTAATGATTTTTTTTCCTTGGAGAAAAAAACCATATTTGTATTAAGAGAAATAAAAATTACATTTTGTAGACACAACAAGTGTGTATGCAAATTTGAGCATTTACATAACTATTACAAAGAGTCTGAGCACATGTTAAAATAAATCAAACATTAATGGCACATGATAGAGATGTAAAAACAAGAACTGGGCATGAAACCCTCACCACAAAATATGGCAAAACATCAAGGCATAAAACCCAACAAAAGAAAAACAAAAAAGATCAGGGCACAAGCCGCCCTGTAAGCTTCAAAAGGTGGCCCAAAAACTGTCGAAAAGCAAAAACGGGCATCAAATCCAAACGAAGAACCATGACGACATCCATGCAAAAAACTGTGAAGACAACCTTTGAAAAAGGAAAGAAATGCGACGCAAAAAGGCAGGGACGTGACACACCCAAAATGCAGATGCAAATCTAATCCAAAGAAGACAACAATGTTGGTGAAAACGCTGAAGACCAATGATATAGCCACCAAAACCCACTGTGAAAAAGCCCCAACAAAATGATGACCAAAACCATGGCAACATTAAGAAAAGGTACGAAATCGGAGGTCCAAGCAACAAGAGCAATTGCTGAACACTCCATCCCCTCAACTCTTCCCACAGAGGGCTACAAACAAACGACATGACAAAATCCTAGGAAGACGAACACCATAACAACTCACGAGAGTTAAAAACCAATAGAAATGCTTGACACATCATTGATAGTGCCTCGAACCAGCAACAACATCCACAAGAAAAAATTGCCACAACAAAGATTTGAAAGAAGGCACAAAATAGGGCTAGAGCAGCTCGGGTTAGCCACCCCAATCCCGCTCCCTCAACTCCAACTCTATTCCGTTAACATTGATTTATTCAAAGAGTATTACCCATGTTCTAATGAATAGTGTAAGCACATATAAAACAATTTATCTATGGAAAAAAGGAAAATTATGTATTTCTTAACGCTCAAGCAATGCAGAAATGCACCGTGCCTTTTAACATGTATTAGGTTCAAAATGTTTTTTCTATTATTAAAACAATTCATTAAATTCAATCTTGAAATCATATTACATCTTGTTTGGTCTTGTTTAAACAAAACATAATTTACGATTTATGATAAATGACTTATATTCTATTTTAATCAATTTCATTTAACAAAAAAAAACACATAATTTACATAGGATAAATAATTTATAATTTTGACTTCCCCACAGTGGGTGTCAAATTAGGGGATTTGATCCCCCATCTTAGGATGTAGGCAATTGAGTTTATGAAAGGGCATGGCCTTTCCCACAAATGGCATCTAGAATTCATTCAAGGCATAGTGTGGGTTGTTTGTGTTATGATTTGGCTTGGGAAGCATGTTATCCTTATAGGACAACCTAATCTTTCACTCCATTCTATAGTTATTCTCAAAGTTAGTGTGAAAGATGCTAAGAAGGAATGTTCTTAACATGTAGTAGGATGGTGGATATCGACTCTTGCTCACACTACAATTTTAAATGGAGATCTTTCTGGATGGTTTCCTTGGTATAGTTTGTTGCATGGTGATTTTCTACTAATTTTGCACCTGGTTGAGGTACTCCTAGTCTACTTTTGTTGTTCATTTTTAAGTTATTTCTCTATTTTAGAAGACTTTATTTGCAATTCAACTATATAGTATTGCTTTCCCTTTACCAATTATGTCGCAATTATTTTTATATTTAGTTTATTCTTTGCTCCTTGGTTGAGGCAAGAGTTTTGTTGGATTTTATGTGTTCCTAGGCATTGGGTTGTTTCCTTTTTGGATCTGGTTTGGAACTTAGGGGGTTCTTTCCACCAACTCCAAGTCTTGGTCCTTAATAAAGTTTATTTTACTTCCAACTTATAGGAATTGGCTCTTTGGTTAGGTTCCTCCTTTCTCGGCTTTTGGATGTTTGGTTGTTTTTTGTTTGATACTCCCACTGAATTCTGGTCCTCATTTCATAAACAAGCTTGTTACTTTCTCACCTTGAAGTTCCAAGTGAGTTTGGTTGTTTGGGTTTTCTGTCTCGTTTGGATCTTCATCTCGTCTCTATGTTCCGCTTGATGAGCTCTCTAGTTTCTTTGGTAGGGTTGAAGAAGTTCCGAGATTTCTCAATTTAGTTAGTACTTGTTCCTTTAGGGAATCTCTTTATATTTTTGGTGTGCTCTATGCTAGTGTGTCTTTTACTTTTCCTATAGGTGGGACACACATTTTTTTGAATGGATTCTTACTTAATACGGTGTTGTGAAGAGTTTCCTCAAGAATTTAGGGGAAAAGTAGGGGTCAACCCACCTCATAGCCATGAGCTCAGGTGGAGACTCAATGATCCATGGAAAGATTTAATGATTCCACCCTAGTGGAAATTCATAGCATCATTTAAAACATGGAAGAGGAAGTGAATTTTAGTCATTGCTTTATCTTGGATTAACATGTGGAGATGGAAAATCTTAGCTAGATTTTTGAAACTGATAATATCAAGTATTACAAAAACCACTATATGCAAGCAATTGATCTATATTGGCATGTCAGAATTCTCTTGGGACAGGCCTCGGTGGAGTGCTCAGAGACTCAAAGAGAACTATTATTTTGCATTGATGAAGTTCTGCAAAAGATGCATAAAATAAATGATAGAGTCTCAATTCTAGATAAAAGGTAAATTTACCTTTATGTCACTCCAATAGAAGCAAAAACTGATTTATTTCATCCTATATAGGTGGACTCTCCTAGTTGATATGGTCTATAGCTACAAGTTTTGTTATTGACCACTAGGATTCTTTTTAATATTGTTGATTTTTGTAGCACCGGATGTATTCTAGCCACAAAAATTTGTGGACAGGCTAGAATACATGTATTCTCCAAAACCCATAAATCGTTTGGGAAAATTCTACCTAGAGATGGTTTAATTAAAATAATTAATCATTTTTAATGTATTCCTAAGTATAAACTTAGGAAATGTGATTAATTAAAGGGTATTAATTAAATTTGGTGTGAATCTTCTAGATAAATACAGGGATCAAATCCCAGTTAATCTTAGCCTTTGATTATGTTTTAATTTTTTACATTGGTGCTCCAACGAGAGATTATAAGAAGGAGCTTGACGGGTACTTGGAGAACACACCGAGATATCGAGATCTAGAGATCGAATTCTTAAGAGTAGCAACACAGAGTTGTCGGAGAGAGATCAAGTGATCTTCTTGCAGTGAGGGGCAGAGATAGTAGTTCGGAGGGGATTTTTCCAGTACTGGTGAGTGCAAAGCAGAGAAGGCATTGAGAGGTCCAGAGAGGCAGCGTAGTGCTTCAGAGGGAGTTCACAATTTTAATAAGGAGCAGTCGAGATCTAGTGCCAAAAGTTGGGGTGTGATTCCGAAGGGATAGAGGGTCGAGTTTCTAGTTGGAAGAAGGTCAAAAGGAGGAGGTGACACAATCCCTTGAGCTGTGATGCAGTCACTGCATGAGCCCACACAGAGTTTGTGCAAAGATAGCATGGGACAACTCATCCAGAGCCCGGATCAGTGTCAGAGCTCCAGTGATAGAGTGAGATATTTTCTTACTACCTCTTTGCCAACTTATTCTCTGCATCAAATAGCTATTTTGGGCATCCAATGATTTGTACTCAAAAACTACTACTTAATAATAAAACCCTCAGCGGTTGCATTGGTTTTCTTGAGTTGCATTTTTCTGGGGATGTTGGTCCAAAAATAACGGTGTATTATTGTGTGTGTGCATCTATTCTTCCAGTGTTTTTATTTATTTCACATTATTTTATTTGTGAAGGTTGCAGTGTCTATGTTTTGATATTTATCGTAGGAAATTGCAAATAATTTGTTTAATTAATTTAACAAATAGAAGAAACATTATTAGGTACTGCAGCACAATTCAGGATCACCGAATTTTCACATGGTATCAAAACACTTATTGTAAGCCAGAGATCTTAGAGCAGGAGATGAGAAGGAGGTTCAAATTTATGCTTAGGCAACAATTAGAAACCCTAGAAGCAACGCAGTCCTTGAGCCAAGAGGATTGAGTTTTGAGGAAAAGTATATTTCTCTGAGTGAGTCGATAGAGAAATTATATTTTCTAGATCAAAGCCTACTAGAGGTAAAGGGAGCAACAATAATTTCCTTGTAGAGTAGATCTTTAGCTGGGACGCAAATTTTGCAGTAGTTTGCTAGTGCAAATAGCGTTAGGAGGAAGGAAGAGCACACACTGAGGGAATTCTTTCTTCAGGTGACTTATAGCCAAGAAGTTCGAATTTTTCTAACATAGTAGCAATAGTTCTGTGCATAGTTTCTCACTCCAGAAAGGAGTGCGTATAGCTAGTCAGTAGTTGCACAGAGGAGAAGAGGAGGAATTGGACATTTCTGCAGAGATGGCTACAAACGAGCAGGATCCATGGAAGAGTAGCAGATTAGATCTAGTTGCTGCAGATTTATCACATGGATCAATATGCTTACTGTGGGAGCCCAACATAATAAGTAGTAGGAGGATCACAATGTCAACAAATGCAACCAATCATTCAAATGACAGTTGCATATCTATTTGTAGGCAGTTTCTAGAAGATAGTTGTAGAACTAGTTGTAGTGACACATGCAGTCTAAACTGCCCATTTGCAGTATGTAGGTGCAGCTCCAACCAGGAGATTCCCAACGTAGAGCTTCACAGTCCAATTACTAGTATAGGAGGACTGTTTGAGTTTCCAGGAGGGAGTAGAGAGATTTCCCATAGCTAGATCGAGACTTAGAGGGAGTCTAGTTTCAAAGGGAGTAGCCTTATGGAAGCTAATACTTCTGGATCTAGGGAGATCAAATTCATTACTTGCAATAGTTGCATAGTAATGCAGAAGCATCAACAGATCAGTAACAATCGCAGTTTTGTTGGGTGTGTGTTATATTCTTTCCACGACTGTCCCACGCGCGAGGGGGTGGTAGCCCCACCTGTACGTTGTGCTGGGCGAAGTGGCTCGAGAATTTTTTTTTTTTGACCTATATTAGGTGGGCAGAACTACCTATGGTTTTGTGGATGGATTCTGCACATGGTTTTGGGCATGATGGTTTTCTGTCCATGGCATTTTGTAGATCCAGTCAAGGGAACTACGATTATGTTCTAATCCAGGGTTAATGGATTGAGGTTTATGGATGCTTCGACGTGTATATATATGTATTGTAACATTGAAAGGAATATAATGAACAATCAAGTTAGTAGTCATAGTTTTGGAATCCAGGGAAAAATCTTTGTGTATATATGTTTTATGTTTTATGCTCTCGCCATTGTTTATATTCTGTATTTTTAGAATTCGTATGCAGGTAATTTTTGTACGGGATTAAAACCTACAAGTTTGAGTAGATCATACTTTTCCATGATCACTGAGATACCTCCAGGAGTGAGGTGGGGTGATTTGGTTTTATAGCCCCAAAGAGCTATAGGATAGGCATGATTCTTGAGGAGGTCCACCTCATGAATCAATACCTTGCTATGGGAGCCCATAACATGAAGTAGCAGGATGAACCAGTGGTAGTTCATGCAGTCAAGTGCCAAAGTGACAGATGCAGTAGCTAGTAGCGGTCAGATACTAGGCACCACAGTGCAGAGTTGGCAACAGTTCAGTTGGCACAAAGTAGAGTTAGCAACAACATAGAGTCTAGGAGCAGTCAAGACTTGGGTGACAGATGCATCATACTGAACACAATTGGTTCAGTAATTTGGACGCTTTTCCGTTGCAATTTTTGCAATTGTAGCAACAATAGTTGGAGAAGGTTGTAGTGCAGATGTAGTGTTGGCACCAGTTCCGCAGGGTCAACAAAAACACATATGTAAAAATCATAGTTACGTAGTAGTTGGTGGGTAGTAGAGCCATATATCAGTAGTGTTATAAGATGTGTTACAGAGAGAGGGTGTTGCTTCAGTGGGTTGCAATGCTAGAACACATTCCTTGCTAAGAGGGATTGTTGATTTTTGTAGCATCATATGTGTTCTAACCACGAAACTTTATGGAGAGGCTAGAATACATGTATTCTCCAAAACCCAAAAATAGTTTGGGAACATTCCACCTAGAGATGGTTTAATTAAAATAATTAGTCATTTTTAGTGTATTCCTAAGTCTAAACTTAGGAAATGTAATTAATTAAAGGGTATTAATTAAATCTGGTGTGATTCTTCCAGATAAAGATGAGGATCAACTGCCAATTAATCTTAGCCTTTGATTGTGTTTCAATCTTGTTCGTTGGTGCTCAAACGAGACATTATAAGAAGGAGCTTGATGGGCACTTGGAGAACACACCAAGATATTGATATCTAGAGATCGAATTCTCAAGAGTAGCAGCGCTAAGTTTCCAGAGAGAGATCAATCGATCTTAGACTAGAGGGGATTTTTCCAGTACCGGTGAGTGTAAGGAAGAGAAGGCATCGAGAGGTCCAGAGAGGCAACATAGTGCTACACAGAGCAAACACAATGCTTCATAGGGAGTTCGCAATTTTACTAAGGAGAAGTCGAGATCCAGTGCCAGAAGCCGGGGTGTGAGTTTGGAGGGCTAGCGGGTTGAGTTTCTAGTCGGAAGAAGGTCAGAAGGAGGAGGTGACACAATCCCTTGAGGTGTGACGCAGTGATTGTGTGAGCCCATGCAAAGATAGTGTAGGGCAGCTCATCCAAGCCTGGATCATTGTCAAATCTCTAGTGACAGTGTGATGTTTTTCTCACTACCTCTTTGCTAGCTTATTCTATGTATCTAAAAACCAGTTTTGTCATCCAATGTTTTGTACTCAGAAAACTACTGCTTAATAATAAAACTCTCAGCTGCTACACCGATTTTTCCAAGTCGGGTTTTTCCGGGGACATTGGTCCAAAAATAATGGCGTATTATTGTGTGTGTGCATCTATTCTTCCAGTGTTTTTATTTATTCCGCAATATTGTATTTGTAAAGGCTATAATGTATATGTTTCAATGTTTTCCATAGGAAACTACAAATAATTTGTTTGATTAATTTAATGAATAGAAGAGGCATTATCAATCGCTGCAATAGGATTCAGGATCACCGAATTTTCACAAAGATATGGTATGACTCTAAAAATCACAAACTTATTAGTTTACTATCATTTAAACTATGTCAAGAGAAATCAATTAATAATCTTTATACAATATTAAGACTTCAAATCATTGTTATTGGTCTAGTTTCCCATGTGACAAACCAATAACAACTAATGAGATGTGATGTACTACCTTTTAATGATAATATAAACTATTTGACCCCACACACACATTTTGTTTATATATGTTTATTTTCATTATTTTTTTAATCAAAATAAATTATAATTATAATTATTAGTTTTATATTCCTAACTTTATTTCATATCACTTTCAAATTATTTGTACATATTCTAACCTAATTTAAATAACTAAAACTACACTATATTCAAATAGAATAAAATAATTGAATAATTACCTAATTTCCACCACTTAATTTTTCTACATTCTATACTTAAAGGTTCATTATTTATATTCCCCTTTAGGGAAATTTTAGGGGCGAAATCTCACTAATTGGCTATTTGTTTGTTGGAGATTTTTTGAAAAAAAAAAAAGTTCATCCCATTTTCTTAAAATAAGTCATCTCTCTGTCTCTGTTCTCTCTCTCTCTCTCTTATATATAATATTATATAATTTTGTGCTTGTTTGTTAGGTAATGTGAGTCTTGAGATAAGTGGCATGTTTAACCTGTGGCTTAAGTAACCCCGACCAAGGGACATCTAAGTCGTCAAAATCAACTAGGTATCACACCCAACCTGGGCCACACCAGTCCTTAGCATGACTAGATTTTTGTCGATGGATTTTCAAACGAGTGACATTTTCACCATACATTGCCTTAACAAAGCACTCTGACTGTCACTGTCTATTCTACACCCCTTGGTATACATACATACATACATCTATATATATATATATAGATATAATTTTGTGTTTGTTTGTTAGGTAATGTGAGTCTTGAGATAACTGGCATGTTTAACCTGTGGCTTAAGTAACCACGACCAACGGTCATCTAAGTCGTCAAAATCAACTGGGTATCATACCCAACCTAGGCCACACCATTCCTTAGCATGACTAGATTTTGCCCATGGATTTTCGAACGAGTGACATTTTCACCATGTAGTGCCTTAATAAAGTACTATGTCTATCGTTATCTATTCTACACCCGTTGGAATATATTCTATATCTATATATATATATATATATATATATATATATATATATTATATATATATAATATATATATAATATAATTTGCCAAAAATTACCAATTTTAATAGTAAATTACATGTTTTTTTAATTGAATACTCTTCGACATTCTATATGTATGATTCATCAAGCCAAAATCACCATACTATACACATGCATAATATTTAAATCCTTAAGAAATACCTAGTTCCCTCTCATCATTATACTACACTCGTCATTAATCCATGATTGGACTATTCCATTTCACAATTCTAAGTGTCCTTTCTTGTGAGTTTCTTTTTCTAATGACATACAAACCCTTGACTTAGAAGGACTAGAAGATTTTTTTATGAAATTGGTTTTGATTTATCAAAAAGTCATAAGTTTCCCCTGGGTTGAAGCTAATGGCTCACATAATATATAGTAAAATATATGAATGTTTTGATAAGTTTGGTTAATATTTTTGTTTTGAGGATTAAAAAGGAAGCTCTTCTTGTATTAGGATGGTGAAGTTAGGGATTTCAAGTAACTTATCTTGATGGTTAATTAAGTAATTTGTTGTTTTGTTAATTAGAATCATTGATGATTTTTCATCTATCTGTAATAGTGAAACTATAACGCTCTTATGTATTATAAAAAATAATTCTATTTATTTAATTTTTTTTTCCCAAAAATGGTTAGAGTTAATGTTTTTTTTATTATCTAGGTTGTAAGTGGGCAAGCCCAATGCAATAGAGGCAACTGAAAATTCCCATATTTTGATACGTTGAATATGCAAGATTCTACAATTTCGCAATTTTATGTCCATTTAATATAATTTATTATTTTTATTTACCAAAAAAAATATGTGATTGGACACAAGATTAAGGGTTATTAGGGATTTAGTTTATAGAAGGAATTTGTTAATGCATAAATTGTGTGTTTGTTATTAAGGCTGTTTTGAGAGAGAATTAAGAAGTGTGTTATTTTTGTAAGTTAGTTTTGTATTTATTATATTGCAGATAAAATAAATATAGTTGATTATTAGGCTATCTAGAGGAGAGCTTCCCGACTAGATATTGAAAATTATATTCATGTTTTTTTTACTTTTATATCTATTTGCAATCCTACTACACTAGCTAGAAACCTACCTAACATACCTACGATATGTTGTAAACTAAATTGAGATTTTTATTGTTAATTATAAACATATGCTTAAATGGGCTATAACTTATGTAATTTAGGGGTGGCATTAGCGTGTGGGGGGGTCATTTATGACAAATTATGAACATCAAAATCACCTACTCTTTGAACTTAGGCATTGGTACCAACAATCAAGATGAATCTCACATACTTCTAGTGGGTAGCAAATCGACTTCCTTCCTTAGTGTGCAAAATATTATTATTATTTGAGACTTCAAAGACACCATTCATCATATATGTTTGGACACTAATCATATTGTGGTTTCATTGAATTACATATTCCTTCACATTTGATTCTTCTTCCCCTCTTTCTCTAAGTTCTCCTTCTTCCCCACCCCCTAGTCTAATAATTCCATAGTGTACTTGCAAGAAAATAAATCTCTTCTTGAAAGTGTTAGGGTGGAAGTGATCAACGGGCAATGTTCCATTCCCCCAATCCTATGATTAGAAAATTACTTAATTTTCCTCATATTCCCAAGGGAGCATGTACGCCATTCATCATCACCAAATCATTATACCTCCTTTACACCATGCCTCACATCATATATTATCCCCATGCCACAATCCAAATTTCTATGGGGCTTTTGCAAATCGAGAAGGATATGTTTGTTTGATCATTCAATTATGGTTCTATGTGGGCTCTATCCTAGCAAGCATAGGTTGTTAGTGCCTAAATTTTTTCATGCTCCCAATTCCCTAGTCTTCCCATCACATGTCAATGCAACCAACTTTTCCTGTTCGTGTTGTGGCACTCTCTATCTCCTATGGCCCTTTCTACTTGTAGGATTCTCCCTCTCTTATATACTTTGGCGACATGGATGATCATAGCCTCCCTATTGTTACAAATTCTCTAGATTAGCACGAAGGTAAAATCATAGGCATTCATTCCTCCTCTCATTCTCTACACTTCTAATTGGCCAATTTAGAAGCCAAACTAGAAACAATGATGGAGATAATGTTTCAACACAGATATTTGATTTTCCAGGTACAAGACAAAATTGATTTGTTATGGAGATTTTTGTTAGAACTCAACATTGGTAATCACCAAGAATGATCCAACACAGGGATTTAATTTTCCAGGTCCAAGACGAAATTGATGTGTTATGAGATTTTCTATTAGAACTTAGCATGGGTCATCACCAAGGTTATCAATGTCACTCCTCTCTAGGTACTTCTACTACAACATCCTAACTACAAGTGAATCCTACTTCCCCAAACCTCAATGAAGTAGTTAATGAATATGCCCCCACAATTCCAAAACTCACAAGCTTTCCTCCCACTATAATTTCAATTTAATGTTTTATTTATGTATCTATGTCTTGGAAGTGTTCCTTTGGACCTATATTGTAATGTTTTTTGAACTATTCCCGCCTTTATTACTCAAAGCCAACCAATTGTAGAATTCAAAAAGCCTATGTCTAAGGAAGGATTTTGTTAAATGATGCCCCTAGTTATTGTACTTTTGTAGCATCTATTGGATGTGAATTTTGCTAGTATAAATCCACCAGAGCTAGTAAAAAAGAAGATGAATTTATGCAATATATAGAATTAAGGAGAGAATAATGCACCGTGAAGCATGTGGATTAGGGGTTAATCCTTCTGGTTTGAGTCCATTGCAATAAGAGTTCCTAGGATGCCTCTTGTTTCCCTATTTTGGTTTTCTACTTGCAGCCCCTATTCATGAACTTCCTTAGCCTTATATACTACTCTTGTTTCCTCAACTTGAGTCTACGTAGTTTCCAACTCAACGTCCCTTGTGTCTTCAATTAGGGAATCATACTTGGAGTCCAATCGATCTACTATTTGTAGGACTACACCCAGTTAACACCCTCCTCTTGGTCTACTCTCAATTCTGCATGCAACTAATGTCTTTATGTGCTAAAAAATGTCAACGATCCTAGTATATTTTGACTCCATGTTCCTTGAGAAATCAATATTAGGTATGATTTTCTTACTTCTTGTATCTATTTCATCACTTGAGGTTCTACTTCTCTTCCACTTGACCCTATATCTCATAGTCGTTGCCTTGTTTTTTACCTAGATTAGTAGGTCACAACTATGACCACCACATCCTTGGTCTTGTTTCTATGAGGAAGAGGTTATCACTCTTCTTGTAGTCTCCCTCTAGAAAGTATGTCCTTCCTCTCCTACGATCTTACCTCAAAGCATCATCATCTATGCCAATGGATGGAGCTCAAACTATCAAGTAGAAGGTCCCTATTAACCACTAGTGATCACGACTAAAATAAACTTCTAGAACAAGCTATCACTATATAACTAGACAAACACATTATTGTTTCTTCAAACTCCTTGCCTTACCACATTACATTGCTTTCAATCATAATAAATAATAACATTTATAACATTGCTTTCAATCATAATAAATAGTAACATTTATAAAAGATACCTTGCAATAATTATTATTATACTATCCCCTCACATTAACTATATAAATGAACCTTTCTATTGACTAAACCATTGATGATAAAACCCCTCAACATCTTCTCATTATCTCGATACATGGAATAGATCGCCTTTACAAATAACAACATTGAACACTTCCATTAATAACACTCAATCTAGTTTTTATTTTTATCTTTTATAACAACATATTATCTAAATTTTCTCTTTTCATTTTTTAATATATTTATTTTATATAATAAAATTTCAAACTCTTTTTCTTCTCATCAATGTATATCATTATCATGCCACACACATGATAAATAGATAGTACTACCTTGCTTTCATATCCTTAGCTATGGCTATATTATATTAGCTTGCCCCTCTTTATTTTTCGAGTTGGAAAAGTGAACTATTTATTAAATTTTTTCCCTCATGGGTCAAAAATTCGAGAAAGTCTAAACATCGAATTGCAAAAATGCTAGCTACTAAGGAGATGGAGATCACAAAGGAAGAGGGCATCAAGGAGTCGTCTAGCGAGGTGGAGGAATTGCCTGGACGGCCAAAAGTGGCCAGAATCTAGGCAAATTTTTTCAAAAAATCTTGTAGAAGCAGTGTTTGAATCATGTTTTTGATGGTGGAAATGGATTCAGCACCATCAATCAAAAATGTCTAGGACACCTAAAATTTTGAAGTTTAACAATTATAACTTGGATTTACAAAAATCTTTGATAGATTTTTTCTAAATATAACCAGAATTTCCATAACTTTCTGGGCAACTCCTCCATAACTTTCTGGGCAACTCCTCCACCTCGTTAGACTACACAGACATCAATATTGTAGTCAAGTTAGAAACATTGAAAAACACAAAAAAAAATTATGAGTCAATAAATTTTTAAATATTTCGGACCTTGTATAACACGCTCTTGACTTCCAACAAGTTCCCCATAACAGTTGTAAAATTGCATTTTGTTTTCATTGAACTTCCTTCACACCCGAGGTCAAATTTGAACAACCTGTGATATAGTCAAAAAGTCAAGCCCAAATTATATCTCATTTCCCGTGCTTTAAAACCCAAATAATTGTATTCTATTCAATGTTCACAGCCCCTTGTTTTCTTAAATTTGAAGTAGATATTGGTTAATTGGTCACTTCACGTTTTAGAGTTTAGGGAAGATGTTAGTTTCCAATTTACATGGTAATTCAGTTTAACATACGATTAGTTTTGGTTTGTGGTTGTGGATATTGGTAAGTGATGGCCGCGTGTTGATGGGTGGGAGGAGATTGAACACGTGCTTGGAGCAACTTTGGAGCAAGAGTGTAAATTTTAATATTCTTTAAAATTGAATCGTTATAATATTTTTTAAAATTGAATGGTTATGGTATTATAATATTTTTTAAAATTGAATGGTTATGGTAATATGGTGTGGTTGACCATGTTGAGGAAAATGAAATTTGTGTGGTGTCGTTGACATGTCTGGATTCGAGATGGGAAGGTAGGTGTAATTCGAGTAAAGATGTAAAGGTAGTTTGAAGCGATGATGTAAAGTTATAGATGTAAAGGCCCTTTTTATTCCCCGTGTTGTTCTTATTCAGTTTTCTAGTATGCATATAATTCCTTGGTGTTGTGTCCTTGGAACGAGTGATATAATTCCTTGGTGTTGTGTCCTTGGAACGAGTGATAATTGCTATATTTATTGGGATCTAGCCTTGGTGGGTTTAATGGGCATTTTGTAATGGAGGATTAACTAGTTGCGAAGGGGTGGTTAGATGTATGGTTGATTGTGCTAAAAGTTGATGGGTTAAAGGTGGTGATTGTGGAGGTGATAAGTTATCACGCTACAAAGTTTTGTCTTATGGTTATTGTGGTGGGCTAACAAGTGGAAGTTGTGCAACTTACTAGATAACATTAATTTAAGCTGCATGAGAAGCATCAACAACAAGGTTTCTAATAACATTCTTATTATGGCTATAGTTTCCATGCAGTCGAGTATGACCTTCTAATAAGGTTCTAGGTTGCCCCAATCATTTCCATCTTTTGAGCCCATAACCTACTAGTTCTAGTGGTTCCAACACCAATTCTAAGTAGTGTTATTTTGCTTAGCATAATTTCATTCAATCCCTGAATATGCATATACCAATTTATAGCGATGACTTCATATATGGAAATATGAACCACCAATAGTGTCAGAGACAGATCTAATGCTCTACTTACCGATTATGGATCCAGATTAAGATAAAGACCTAGTTGGAGATGTGGTAGTTGACCGAGTTTCACCAATAGATCCAATTGAAAAGGTGGTTTATCTACCTAGAGAACTAGTAGCAGAGGCAATAGATGGGCCATCACAGCACTCACAACCAATCAACTAAAGGATCTGAAATAATTGAATCCACTCGATCAACAAATGAATCAACTCGATCTTCATATGTTGCGAGTTGCCTCTCCACCTTTGTTCTTAGTGCCCTAACTCCCTTTGTATTTGCCTCTTACCACCATGAGGGTGGGTCTTGATCCCAAATTGGCTCTGCTCCTAATGTAGCATGATGGGTCTGCTATTCATTCTCGCATCCCTCTTTTTTCTTATGATAGCATGCTTTCAAGTACACGCTTGGTGTGTGTGATTCCTTTTGGTGGTGTATCGGCCCTTAGAATCAATTTGGTTGTGTGAACCTTTTCTTATTATATTATGGATTTAATGAAGCAAATTATAGGGAAGTGGGAACTTGTGCCCACCCACCTAGTGTCAATGCATAATTAGTTATCAAAATCATTGAAAGAACAAATGGGAACCTTCCCCTCGTTTCACTAGAAAGGCTAAAAGCACAAACAAACTCTTTAGGCACTTCTCATAGTTCAATACTCACTCAGCTAGTGGCTCAAGCTGCAAATATGGATGAATAGACGCTTTCCAATAGCAAAGGAAAAACATGGGGATTCACTATGTCTTACTCCATGACACAATAACTCCATCCATTGGGGTATCTAAGCAATTGATGTGCCTTAACAATACAATCTCAGTAGAGGGTGAATTCAAGTTTTCAATAGGGACCCATAATGTTAGTTTTTGCTTGGTTTCATGGGTATTACCACCCATTATAACTAGAAAATAGCTAATGGTGGAAGAACACCTATGGGAACAATAGAAAATATTAAAATACCTACTAGCATGGATGTTGGAGCATCATTTCCATAAGAGTATGCCATGTTACAAAAGTGGATGTAAGAGCATAACCCCTAACCAATTGTGCAATATTGAAAGGAACAAGAGCACTTAACCATGCAACCAATATCAAAGAGCTCTTGTTGATACATGGGGGAATGTTTCTCGTCATTGATATATGGCTTTCATTTTGATCCTCTAGGAGTGATACCTATAGATGATATAAGCCCATAGAACACAATAACTTGCATTTTCCTAACTACATATTCCTATTAACTAAGCTTTTTACATAGCCCATATAGACACACATGTAAGGGGCTATGGCTCTCGATCTGGAACAAGGTACACATGCACTATATGTCAAGGTAGGGCACCCCACCCTCCAACCTAGGCGAAGGTGGGACTCTTACTGCAATAGGAAATTTACTGAGTCAAAGATTGAAACAAACAATTTTTCAATGGGATATGGGGCAAGAATTGAATATGGAGGATCTAAAACTTTAACCGGTGGCTATGTAATCAGATAATCTGCTTTTAGATAAATGGGTAAACTCGATATCTAAAAATTAACCTCTTCTGCCTTCTCCAGCACTGCTACAACTTGGTCACTTCGTATTATATTATAGTTTCTAGTGTCTAAAGGATGAAAAATAGGTGGTACAACAAGTTATTATAACATATAAACTCCCTCGTAAAGTAAAATTAACGAATTCCAAGGTAATTATATAAATTAAACAGATTGCTTGCCATGAAACATCGAGATTTATCTTTCACATTATTATATTATATAAATGGTGAAGTTATTATTCAGAGAAGAAATGCAAAAGTGAGAAAGTGCAGAAGATACAAAAGTGGGTGAATAAAAATTCTCGGCACATCATTTATTCTGCACACTAAAAATTAAATTGTAAACTTTGAAATGTCTCTCGCATAATTACATATATAACTATATGAATTAATTATTTCAAATAAAATAAATTTTAATAAGATTGTTAGAACGCAACCATAAAGCAACCATGATGGTTATATGTCCTGTAAGCTATTCCTAGTTTTCATTAGGAACACCTAAAATATTCAAAGAACTAAAACGTAGAAGCCACAAATCATTTGAAGCTCCCATAACTGAATATTTGATAACTAAATCAAAGGGATTTTTTGCTCTTCGATGTCAAAAAATATAAGTGATATACTTTTCTTCAAAATACAGAAATGTTGAAAGTATTATGCCAACCAAAATTATAGTGTTGTGTTATTTAAACTAGTTTTTTTTTATTGTAATATGGATTTAACATTCTGAAAAATCCTAGAAATTTTCTATTGTGTAGAGATTATTCATTAAACTTGTGATTTCAATAAATTCTTGCTAGATTTTAAAAAAATTAAACCCAAAAAGACTTCCAAAAAATTGCACTAAAAAAATTCATTTTTTAACTGATTTCTTCAAATTGTGAAAGAAAAAAGCTAGCGCTCTTTGGAACACAAATGAGAAAATAAGAATTAAAGTTTCACCTAAAAAGAAAATGCAACCTAGAACCGTCAACGATCCATAAGGAATTGAATAAAAAATATTGAAAATGGTGAGATGATTTTATAAGTACATTTAGATTCTTGAATGACTAGACATTACCTTCGAGGAACCCTACCTAGAATAGAGTTAATGGTTTTTTTTGGAAAATACCATTGCAATCTTCAATAGTCACTTATTTCAATAATCCATTCTCATTATATGCACAGTGTCGTATGCCCCATGACGAACATTAGTTCGAGTTATTGATATATATTCGAAACAAAGAATTATTTTATATATTGTTTTCATTTTAATAAGTTTCTTCAAAATATTTAAATGATGTTGAGGAAATATTACAAAATTGGACTAAAAATTGTGCAATTTGTTTATGGTCATGAGTTTGTACTCTAGATACAGTTCCTCTCTCAACTCAAAGTTGGTATGGTCTCCCTTAACACAAATGTTGTGAAAAATCGAGTATAGAATGTTTTGTTAAATAATTTTATGGGATTAAAAAGAAGTATGCGTCATTTTCCACACACGTATTTTCTCTGTACATTCGTTCGCTCACACACATCCCCTCTTTTCCACATTTTTTATTCCATACACATCTCTAGCTCCATACACCTATTTTCCCGCACAACTATTTTTTCACTTGATTTAGACGACGCACAATGTTAGATCTGAGCATACATAACACACAACATATTTATACTCAGAGACTTCAACAACAAAAGTAGAGAATAGTTCACAGAGACAGACAAATGGAGAAAAAACAAGATTACTCAGTCAGAAACAATGGATAGATAAAACAATCACTGGAGAATAGAAATCACTTTGCATTACATAACAGGCTTGGGCCTTGGCTTGCTTTCCTTGGCTAGAGAAATTACAAATTTATAGAGGCAGAAGAAGGATCTAGAATCATGTATGTGATTCAGATGGAGATATGGAATGATCTAGAAACTAATGGCAGTGTAGAAAGATCTAGAAAGATCTGATCTAGAAGGACCTAAAATCCTGTGTGATTCACACTTAGCATTATCCCACTTGAAGCCAAATAAGAGTCATCAAGTCACACCAAGTCACACCAAGTCACACCAAGTCCTACTGTTACACAGTAAAATGTCACTGTCACCTTGTCAGTCTCCCTACTGTGTCATAAAATCACATTCACCATGCTTATGCTCTCTGAAATGGCTAAAAACCCTCTTTGCCTAAGTTTATTGGATCATCGCGACTGTTCCTAAAATAAACGCGCTGACTGGCGGGTAACAGTTTAACTGGTGCGCTGCTAGCACGGAAGCACACGTGTTTTCCGCACTGGTCGAATTTCACAAACAGCGCGCCCTCCGCTTGTATCACTACGCGCTGACCAGACCTCTCCTGTAATTGAGTTGCGATATCAGCGCGCCAGCCCAGTTTTGCACCCGCGTTGATCTTGTTTAGGCGAGTTTGTTCTAACAGCCAGCCTTCCAGATGACTCCAGACTTGGCTGTTAGCATTGTAAAGGTCGCCATCCTTTCTCTGGCATGTCTGTTCGACTGACCACCCACTTATCTTGGGGGAAAGCTCATCCTTTACCTATTCATGGAGACTCCTTCTCCTTTATAAGCCTCCTCCATTGCCCATGAGCAGCTAGTTTGGAAGATATAGACTTTGTTGAAGGAATTCTTAGTGCATTAGTGTTGCTCTTTGTAGGCATTTGGTGTGTTGTGTGAGGATTGCTTTGAGCTTGAGGAAGGTCATGAGCTTGTTGCCTTGTATGTGAGAGAGAGACCTCTTTGACTTGGGAGATTTGCTTCAAAGGTGAATGCTTGGAAGATATGCTGGCTGGACCCTCTAAAGAAGGACTCAGCGTC
>APFE030051577.1:72029-91490 GCA_000404065.3 Pinus taeda | reverse complement strand
AAGATAAAAATAACTAAACAATGAATTAGAATCAAGCCTAAATGATAACTAACTATGCTAGTAATACTAACCTTATAAATACATTAAATAATTAAATAACCAAGATGGTAAAGGTCCCCATCAATGAAAAAAATAAAAAAACCATACCACTAAATTAAATCAAATTATATCTATATATATGTCTATATGGAATGCATAAATCTAAAATTAAGAAGACAGATAATACTGATGATAATAATCGAAAACAAAAAGAGGGGAATATAAAATTGCTCGCGATATATATCTATATAAAAAGGAGGGGAATCAATAATAAATATTTTTTAATGATATATCATGGAGAAAACTTGAAAAACTTCCTATACACTTTCCTTCATTTTAAGGATGGTAGTTAATTCTTGGTACATTTGGCCCTATGGGATGTTGGATATACTCTTGGTGTTATAGTGTTAGCCACTAGGTTTGATCTCGGGCCTCGCTCAAATTAATCCAATGAGTTACCAATTCACCATGGTTAAAAAAAACTTATAAATAAATTATATATAATTTATTAATAGTCAATTCAATAAAAATAATCATATTATGAAGTGGAATTTAAACTTAATTACAAAGATACCAATTTTTCCTCACAATTATCTAAATTATACTTAATTAATTCATAAAAATATTACTATTTTATTTATTTATTTACTTATCGGGGGAGGGGGAGGGATCGATAACTAGAATATACAATGGTTATTGCCAACAAAGATCACACAAAGTTGCTGCCAAGAAACCACAACTCATTTCGATATGATGACACTCAAACCATACCAAGCAAGGCTAGCCATGATTCAAACTGAGGTTTTCAACATTATCACCATGAAGCCCAAACACTTAAGTTTACCCTAACGAATTTTTGTAAACAAGGACACAAGGGTGGGTTTTGATCGACTTATGTGTGCAACACGAGACCATTTGTAATATAACATTTTTCAAAAGAAGGACGTGATGGTGGACTTTCATCCACTTATGTGTGCATGGGTCATGAGACCAATTTTTATATAGTCTCTTTGGGTGCAACCACACGATCGACCACTACCCCAAGTGACCCTATGGCTTTAGGGCTAGTCTTCAAAGGAATTGAATCTTTCCCACTGGTGAAAATATCCTTTCCTTTTACCATTAGATCCAACTCATTTCGGCTTTAAAATGGACAACATGGGGTGGGATTTTGTAACACCCTCCTCCCACATCTACCCAAGTAACCATGCAAACCAGGGTAAACATGAGATGAGAGGTTCCTATGATCATATTCTACCTCCTATGTGACCTTAAGAAAGTAGAATCTTTGGAACATCACACAAAGTCATCCAACATCATCAATAGAACCCTCAAGAGACAAGTCAGCCCCTCAAATAGCTTTTCCCTGGGTTCCACTGTTGTTTTGTATATCTTAGGCCATAGTCGCTCTCATGCTATGGGCAAGGGAGCGACCATCAAACCAAATTCTCTCTCACAAGCTTGCCTTCCAGTGACCAGGGACCAAAATTGCCAATTCTGTGCTAGAGACCTTGGGATTTAAGCCACTTTTTTAGGTCCAGACCCCAGGCTACTGCCCAAAATGGAGTGATAGCTTAAAATCAATAAAAATATAGGGAAACAATGATGCAAAAGCAATAAACTAAAAAAGACCATAACTAGACTCCTACTAGCCATGACATGAATTTCGTCAAACACATCATCAACACGTAACCTATAGGTGTAAACAACAAAATTAAATGTAAGGATCTCATACTTATCTAAGAACCGCTATGAAGCATTATTCCCTCATGTAAATTGTTGTATTATCATCTATTAGGTCATAGACATATTATCCGTTCATGTACAAGTAAAAACATGTTGAGATCCATACATAGATGTTGTCATAAAATATACATATAACCACCACAATAAGAACATAATTACCATAAACACATCAACCATCAAAATCTAGATATACATCAGTACATTTACACATGAAAATCAAGGAAATGAATTTCTCATTAATGAATGTAATCAACTAACCATAGATGGGACTACCATGTTCCACCCGGCAATAGATTGGCTGAGCCAAGTCTCTCTTCAGCCAATCACCCCCGTGCCATATTCCAAGCATGATTGTGGGACTCATAGAACACATCAAAACACCAATCAACATGGATTCCACTGGAGTTCTCCACCTACATTGTGAGGAATTTGAGTCATCCTAGTCTCTCAGGATTTACCATGCATTCATAGTTTGATCTAGGGATCACTAAGCCCTACACCGAGACATACTCCCCAAGCTTTACCATGCATCTCATCCTTGTACCACTAGGCCCAGCAGAGAGAAAATCCACCTCTTTTCTTTACCGTATATCCCGCCATTCATCGACAAGGATTCTTAAGCCCATCGAGGCACACAATCTGGCTTTACCACAACCAACGGTCTAATTCAAGGGTTACTAGGCTAGTGACTTCATGATCCTTAGTCTAGTTTAGGCACCACTCAGACCATGTGTTTGTCAATTCGAAAATACACCCCACTTAACTTTGAAGCCAATCCAGCCATCCCAAATAAATCGAATGAGAGAAACTATCTCATCAAAGCTATCAGGAAATGGCAAGGCAAGGCTGAAAATACTGTCACACCTGGCAAAACCCATGCCATGGTGGAAAATAACCACATGCAATCCCATGCATGCCAAAGCTAGAAAGAAAAATACACATGCAAGTTGATACTTGCAATGAAGCCTGTTGTAGCTACTTGATCCTGCCTTTCCCTTCTTGATCTTTGCTTCCTCTTGCTTTCTTTTCCTTTCTTTCTCCAATGCTAAAGTGCTCCAAGAAACTATAAGTGTCCAAGAGTATGAGAGAGAGAGAGAGAGAGAGAGAGAGAGAGAGAGAGAATAATGAGATATCTCCAAAACTCAACTAACAAAAGGTTACCAACCTCATAAGCCTTTTTATGAATGAGGCCTCTATTTTCTTCATTTTCCATTATTTTCCTTCAATTTTCTCCTCACATGCAACCTGTGACCTTTCACCTCCTTTTTCTCCTAATTTCCATTACTTTGATAAATAATTGTGCCAAAAATGTCATTTTGCCTTTCCAAAGCCTTGGCCATTTCCTTTTCCAATTTCCTTAGCCATAAACAATCAAATGAACACCCCTTAGGGTGTCTTTCCCAACGTTCAACTTGGAATAAGTGTCCCATCGATCATGGTTATTGTTTTTAACTTTTATTACATGGAATTTTCACTAGGGTTGTTACATAACCCTCCCCCTTGAGGGACACCGTCCTCGGTGTTCAATTCACATTGATACACATATACCTTAGAAACCAGCTAAAAGAATACATACTACTCATGGAGCTTTATAACACAACTCATTGCAGTATTTATAATGAAAGACCTGCTCAAGACAAAAAATCATGACAACATGACAACATACCGCATAGTGGAGCTTTATAACATAACTCATTATGATATTTATAATGATCATCATGCTGAGTATCAATCCACATAACATCATAACATCATAAAGGCATAGTAACATTATGACATAATCATAATAACATGACACCCATACCGCATAGTGGAGGTTTATAACATATCTCATGAAAATATTTACATCCATACGCATATGTACATATATCAACATCATCAAAAGATATACCAAAAGATATACCAAGTCATATACCAAATCATACATCAAAACATATCCTAAACATAATATTTTAGCATATATCAAAACATCATATCAAAGCATATACCAAAATATCATAAAGCATATACCAAACCACCATAAATCATGTATCAAACCACCATAATTCATATACCAAACCACCATATTGAAGTTGCTTTTCCTCAACTAGAAAACAAGGAAGGATATATAGCCCACATCCTATCTTCCATCTCCCATGTAGCTTCATCAGGCCCAAAGTGCTTCCATTGCACTTTAACTTTCTCGATTGCTCGGTTCCAAAGAATGAGCACATTTTTTAGCAATATACACTGAGGCTCCAGCTAGAATTCTCCATTTGGTTCCGCCTGCAATACAGACTAATCAATCACAAGATCACCATCCTTAACATACTTCTTAAGAAATGATACATGGAAAACATCATGGACTTTCATAATCGGAGGCAGTGCAAGTCTATAGGCTACTGGCCCAATCCTCTCAGTGATACTGAAGGGTCCAAAAAACCGTGGTGTTAGCTTGGAACATGATCCAATTTGCAAGGAGATCTTCTTCTGTTTGATGCACAAGTACATATATTCCCCAACCTTGAACTCCTTGAACAACTTGTTCCTATTTGAATAGCTATTTTGCCTCTCTTGTGATGCCTTTAGATTCTTCTTGATCACCTGCATCTCTTGTTCCATGTCTACCAACATATTTAGTCCAATCAATATGTACTATACCTAGGGGGGATAGTATGGGTACAAGGGGAGGTACCCAAGGGAATAATGTAATAATGGGATGGCCCATAGTAATAAATAAAGTGGTTAACCTGTATCATGTAAGGGACCACAAGTAGTTAGCAATAAGGTAATAAGCCCATTGTATTAGATAGATGGTATTGAGGGAACATGGTAATGACCCATGGTATTGTATGTATGAGGCCTATATAGAGGCTAGAAACTCCCCATGGAGAGATGTGAAGGAATATTGTATGAACAAGCATATGGCTTGTGGAGTGTTCTCCTTCCTTAAGGAGTAGTTGTATGGTGTTACCCCTACCTCAAGAATTTTGATTTTAATAACAAGATCTAAATATAGAAATGCTTCTCTTTATTAGTCAAAACCCTTGAGGTAGTGTAACACCATACAAATACTCCTTAAGGAAGGAGAACACTCCACAAGCCATATGCTTGTTCATACAATATTCCTTCACATCTCTCCATGGAGAGTCTCTAGCCTCTATATAGGCGTTATAAATACAATATCATGGGTCATTACCATGGTTCCCTCAATACCATCTATCTAATACAATGGGCTTATTACATTATTGCTAACTACTTGTGGTCCCTTACATGATATGGGTCAACCACTTTATTTATTATTATGGCCCAAGGGGGGTGGAATATAGTATACCAAGGGGGGATAGTATGGGGTACAAAGGAAGGTACCCAAGCGAATAATGTAATAATGGGATGGGATCACTCCACAATAACTTGCTAATCGGATCACTCCAACTGCTAGGAGTATTGCAACTCTACCCATACAATGCCTCAAAAGGACTCATCCTCAATGACTCTTGATAATTGTTGTTGGATGCGAACTCTACCTAAGGGAGATGCTCTTCCCACTTTCACTATTGATGCATCACATACATCCTCAACATGTCATGTAATATCTTATTGACCCTCTCTATTTTTCCATCTGTTTGTGGATGATAAGTTGTGTTGAATGCAAAATCTATGCCCAAACCTACAAATAACTCCTTCCAAAACTTGAAGTGAACCTTGTATCTCTATTCGACACAAAATTATTTGGAACACCATGCAGTGTAACCACATATCTGATGAATACCTATGCCATATTGCTATCTGAGAAGGTAGATCTCATATGATCTCATAGTTGCCAAGCAATGTACCTGTACCCATCTACTGAGAGCATTTGCCACCCTGTTCTCTTTACCTTTGATGTACCTAATCTCAAAATCAAACTCGCTAATCATGGCCAACCATCTAGCCTACTTGGCATTTAGATTCGGCTAGTCAAACAAATACCTCAACCTAATATGATCACTCATAAGTACAAACCTCCTTCCAAGAAGATAATGTCTCCACATCTTCAATGCATGTATGATCACTACTAACTCAATATCATGCGTGGGGTAGTTCTATTCGTGCTCATTTAGTTTATGGGACTCATAGCATACCACTTGTCCATCTTGCATAAGGACTACACCAAGCCCTCTCTTGCAAGAATTTGTGCATACTACAAACTCTTTGTCCAAATCTACAATTTGCAACACTGGTGCATGTGTCAACAACTGCTTAAGTTGCTCAAAGCTAGCCTCACATTCCCTTGTCCATTTGAACTTCTTACCTTTCCTTTACAATGATGTGATAGGATAAGAGATTTGTGAGAAATTTTTGATGAATATCTTGTAATAGCCTTCCAGACCCATGAAATATCTCAGCTCATCCACACTCTTAAGAGCTACCCACTCCATGATGGCCCTTATCTTTTATGGATCTACTGCAATGCCCTCCTTGGAGACAACATGCCCCAAGTAATGTACCTCACTCTGAAAGAAACTACACTTGATGAGCTTAGCATACAACTAAGGCTCTCTCAACAACCTCAACACTACTACTAAATTCTTGGCATGCTCTGTTGAAATGTGGAAACAAGAATATTCCAATTTTAATTTGTCCTTGAATTAAAATTGAGAATTAAAATTCAAATTTAGTCTCACCATTTGCTTGAAAAATAATTAATTAATTCATCTTGAGTTAATTAGTTGGAGAAATTCAAGTTAGAAGTCTTTGTGAAGTCATGCAATAGTGATCCCTTAAATTAAGGAGATTATAACTTAATTAAGGAGATAAGATTGAGTTGTAATTAGTTAGCTTAGTTTACTAAGTTAAGTCGAGTTAAATTAGTTCCAAACTATTTGAGGAACTAAATGTGAGTTCAGTCAGTTAATGCATGCATGCATCCAACTAGTGTACTCCAGATAACTAAAGATTCTCTCATCAGTAACTCATGCATGTATATTTTGAGAAAGACCCAGTTGAGATTAAAGACAAGGACAATGCACTATCAGTTGTATGAGTTTTCCTATAAAAAAACTCATGCATGTAGAAGGAATTCATTCTTTGAGTATTGCACCATTTTACAGGGTGTGAGATCAGTGTGAGTGATCAGTGTTACACTTGGTAACAGTAGGATCACCCAGGAGAAACAATGCAAGGAAATAGGAGCTTGAAGGGCAGTGGAGAAGGCTTATGAGCAGTCTATTTTGTTTGTGAGCATCTATGAGGGATTGTACTGAGAGATGGCTAGCTGTGAGAGCTAAGGCTTTATGTAATCTTGATATATTTCCACTTGTATGATAATACAAATAGTGGGGTTTTTAGCTAAGGCTTTCTCATGAGTATTCTTCTGTCTCATGTGCATTGATTCTTCTTCTAGTTATATGTGTTCAGCTTGATCTTGCTCAAGTATTTTAAGCTTCCACAAAAATTGATTGTAGAAGTAGATTAAAGTATTTTCCTTTAGTTAATATATATTCATAATTTCTACATGGTATCAGAGCAAAGGTTATCAGAACTGTGAATAGTATACTAAGAAGATAATTTGAAGTTTGAAGTTTAGGGTTGCAGGTACAAAATCGAATTCTTATCATACTTCAAGGTTGGCCAATGACATTCAATGGCTTGAGACTCGAGTATGCCATGGATGGTAGCTTGAATTACATAGCATGGAAAGATCGCATGGAGGTTGTATTAGAAGACAATGGCTTGAAGGAATTCATTGATCAAGAAATCCAAAAGCCAGCTTCAACTAATGCACAAGAGTGGGCTGAGTGGAAGAAGTGTGTGGCAAAGGTGAGACAGATCATCCTTGAGGGAGTTAGAGACCATATTGTCTCGAGTCTCCATGGAAAAAATACTTCATTTTCAATGTGGAAGGCATTGAAGGACCTCTACCAGAATAGTAGTGACCAGAGGAAATTGGCGCTCAAGGATAAGCTTCGAAGAATCAAGATGGAGAAGGGCGATACTATTTCCACATATTCAAACAAGCTCACCACCTGTAGATATGAGCTTAGCATTGTGGGAATAACTATTGTCGATGATGATATGGTGAGCCTCACTCTCCTCAACCTTCCAAAAAGTTGGAATAGCTACCATGACTCTGTGAATGGAAGGGAGAAACTGTCGGATTGGGAATGACTGTGGTCGGATCTAATGCATGAGGATATCAGGAGGAGCACACAAGATGGTTCTTCATCAAAGAATGATGATGAATAAAATCTAGCCTTAGCAAGTAAGGCAAGGAAAGAGAAGGGGAAGGCTTCCCATTCCAAATCGAATTCTTCTCATGGAGTGAACAAGGTTGACAAGTCTAAAGTGAGATGCTTTAATTGTCACGAGATGGGACATTATGTGACTAATTGCCCATTGAAGAAGTCCAAGAAGGGATCCTCGAAAGGATTGGAAGGTGAGGCATTAGCCTCTTAGTTCGAAATGGACTTTACCCTCATCGCATGCATGGTGTCATCGATGGTGGGTTGTGTTTGGTATCTTGACTGTGGAGCCTCTTTCCACATGACTGGCAGTAAAAGTTTATTCAGTACCTTAGATGAGAAATACCTCAAGATGCGCATAGAGATGGGTTATGGCAGAAATTGCAGTGTTTCAGGAGTGGGCACAGTTTCTTTTCACAGGGAGCATGGAGCTTCTCTCACCTTGACAGATGTGAAGTATGTGCCTAGACTGAAGAAGAACTTGGTACCAATCGTAATGTTGGAGGACAAAGGCTACGATGTTGTCTTCAGTAAAGGAAAGGCGTTCCTAAGACACATAGCCACAGGTCAAACCAAGAGGATTGGGATTCAAGTGAAGAATCTCTATAAACTAGAGGTACGTGATTGTGCAGCATTGAGTTCGAAAGCAGAATTGGTGCAAAACCAAGACATTGGCGAGCTGTGGCAGAGGTGGTTGGGCCATTTACATCATGGGGCCTTGAAGATAATGTAGAAGATATCTATAGGACTTCCCAAAGGTAAACTTCAGTAAGTTGACACATGCAAAGGTTGTACCTTGGGAAAGGATGCCAAGTCTTCCTTTCATGATCAAGACAGTTGAGCAGAAGCAATCTTAGAGTGAGTTCATACTGATGTGTGTGGACCATTCTCAACAACATCCACATCGAAGCAAATGTATTATGTGATTTTCATTGATGATTATTCCCATAAATGTTGGATTTATTTCATGCAGAAAAAGGACCAAACCTTCTTAAAGTTTTGTGAGTTCAAAGCTTTGGTCGAGAAAGAATCAGGGAAGAAGATCAAGGCCTTGAGAAGCGACAATTGTGGAGAATATGTCTCTCAAGAGTTTAAGGACTTCTGTGCAGCGGAAGGAATTAAATGAGAGTTGACAACATCTCATAATGCACAGCAGAATGGGATGACCGAGAGGAAGAACAAAACTATTGTAGGGGTAGCACGAGCGATGCTGCATTACCAAGGCCTACCACTTCATTTGTGGGTTTAGGCATGCAACACAGCGGTCTATTTTCATAATAGAAGCCTGCATCGCATACTTGGGATGAAGACACCAGAGGAAGCTTTCTCCGGTAAGAGACCAGATGTGGGTCACTTCAGGATCTTTGGCTCATCAGTATATTTCCATGTGACTAAGGATGCACGGAAGAAGCTTGAGCTGACAACAGAGTTGGGGATACTTGTGGGGTACAATAATACAACCCACAACTATCAGGTGTATTTGCCTACCAGTCAGAGGACAATTGTTCGCAAAGATCTCAAGTTTGATGAGCAGAAGGCCATGCGAGTTTCCCTTGAGAGGGATCTCCAACTACAGGCTGTGGAGGAATTGTTGGTTCATAAGGAAGAGGAGCCTCAAACTGATGTGGAGCAGCCACATGCAGAGGATCAAAGAGTGGAGACATCCACTCAAGCAGAGTCTTCAAGAGATGGATGAAAGCGCACAAGAGAAGTTGACAGATTTTTGTCGGATGTAAGAGAGAATGTGGGAGAACCATCGTCTCAGCGCAGACAGAGGAGGTCACCTGAGAGGTACACTAGATACATGGCCCTTGTTGGGGAATGTGTTGATACCAAGCCATCTTCCTTTGAGGAAGTAGTGCAGCAGCTGATTTGGGTTGATGCTATGGTGGAGGAGTATGACTCCATAGTTCGTAATAGTGTTTGGGATGTGGTTCTAAGACTGGAGAACAAGTCAATTGTGAATTCCCGTTGGCTTTACAAGGTAAAGCAAGTTGTTGATGGTAGTGTGGAGAAACATAAGGCAAGATTTGTTGCCCTTGGTTTCTAATAGGTCGAGGAGATTGACTATGATGAGACTTTTTCTCCTGTCGCAAGGTACTCATCTATCAGATCGATGTTGGCACTATCAACATAGATGGGTTGGAAGATCCATCAGATGGATGTGAAGACTGCATTCCTCAATGGAAAGATTGAGGAAGAGGTGTACATAGAGCAACCAGAAGGTTTTGAGACCTTTGATCGTGATTTGCATGTGTGCCAACTCAGAGAGCTTTGTACAGGCTGAAGCAAGCACCTCATGCTTGGCACACCAGGATAGACAACTACTTCACCGGGTTGGGCTTCACAAAGAGTGAAGTAGATGCGAACCTGTACCACATCATGGTGTAAGGTAAGCAGTTGATCATTGTACTTTATGTTGATGATCTCATATTGACAGGTGATGATCATTTGATCATGTCTTGCGAGGAGGACCTTGCAAGAGAATTCAAGATGAAAGACATAGGTCTCATGTATTACTTCCTTGCCATGGAAGTGTGGCAAAAGGATGGGGAGTTGTTTGTGTCTCAGGGAAAGTATGCCAACGAGATACTCAGGAGATTCCACATGGAGAAGTGCAAGCCCATGCAGGCTCCTTTAGTAGGTAACTGGAGGAAGGAGGATGCTACTTCAGGAGAATCAGTAGAGGCTACTATGTACAGGCAACTTGTGGGTTCACTAATGTACTTAGTGAACACATGACCAGATTTGTGTTATGCGGTGAACCAGTTGAGTCAAGCGATGGTTCAGCCTACCAAGATGTTTTAGAAGGCGGCAAAGCATGTATTGAGATACCTCAGAGGCACATATCAGTATGGATTATGGTACAGATAGACAGAGGGAGTGAAGTTACAGGGCTTCACTAAAGCAGATTGGGTAGGATTCCATCAGATCGAAAGATCACATCAGGAGGGATTTTCAACCTTGGGTCAGCTGCAGTTTCTTGGTATAGCAAGAAACAAAGGTCGGTTGCACTAAGCTCAGGAGAGGCTGAATACATGGATGCAAGTCAAGCAGCATGTGAGGCCATCTGGATGTGGAAAATTCTAGTTGGTTTGTTTGATCAGAGGATGGATCCAACTGTGATCTATTGTGATAATCATAGTTGTATCAAACTCTCTGAGAATCCAGTATTTCATGATAGGTCAAAGCACATTGACATCCGGCATCATCATCTCAGAGATTGAGTAATGAAGAGGATCATGTTGTTGTAGTATATTTCAACAAAGGAGCAAGATGCTGACAATTTGACAAAGTCATTCTCAAAGTGTAAATTCAAGTTCCAAAGAGACGAGATCGAGGTGGCAGATAATCCCTTTCTTGTTGAGAGGGAGTGTTGAAATGTGGCAACAAGAATATTCCAATTTTAATTTGTTCTTGAATTAAAATTCGAATTTAGTCTCATTAGCTGCTTGAAAAATAATTAATTAATTCATATTGAGTTAATTAGTTGGAGAAATTCAAGTTAGAAGTCTTTGTGAAGTCATGCAACAATTATCCCTTAAATTAAGGAGAGTATCCCTTAATTAAGGAGATAAGATTGAGTTGTATTTGAGTTGTAATTAGTTAGCTTAGTTTACTAAGCTAAGTCCAGTTAATTAGTTCGAAACTGTTTGAGGAACTAATTGTGAGTTCAGTCAGTTAATGCATACATGCATCCAAGTAGTGTACTCCAGATAACTAAAGATTCTCTCATTAGTAACTCATGCATGTCTATTATGAGAAAGACCCAGTTGAGATTAAAGACAGGGATAGTGTACTATCAGTTGTATGAGTTTTCCTATAAACAAAACTCATGCATGCAGAAGGAATTCATTCCTTGAGTATTGCACAGTTTTACAGGGTGTGAGATCAGTGTGAGTGATCAATGTTACACTTGGTAACAGTAGGGTCACCTGGGAGAAACAACGCAAGGAAATAGGAGCTTGGAGGATAGAGGAGAAGGCTTATGAGCAGTGTATTTTTTCTGTGAGCGTTTGTGAGGGATTGTACTGAGAGCTGGATAGATGTGACAGCAAAGGCTCTGTGTAATCCTGATATATTTCCGCTTGTATGATAATATAGATAGTGGGATTTTTAGCTGAGGCTTTCCCCTGAGTATTTTTTTATGTTTCATGTGCATTGATTCTTCTTCTGGTTATATGTTTTTAGCTTGACCTTGCTCAAGTCTTTTAAGCTTCCACAAAAATTGATTGTAGAAGTAGAATAAAGTATTTTGCTTTAGTTATATTTCATTATCAGGTTAAACTACAGTCAGAATTTCTACATGTTGTTCCTCATTTTTAGAATATACCAGTATATCATCAATGAACACAATAAAAAACTTATCCAAATATGGATGCAACACACTATTTATCAAACACATGAATGTAGTTGGAGCATTAGCTAAGCCAAATGGAACAACAACAAACTCATAATGCCCATACCTAGTCCTAAATGCAGTCTTGTAAATGTCCTCCTCTTTGATGCATACTTGATGGTATCCAGATCTCAAGTCAATATTCGAGAACGCTACTGCTCCCTTCAGCTAATCAAACAAGTCATCAATCCTTAGAAAAGGGTACCTTTTCTTGATGATCACTTTGTTTAACTCCTTGTAATCAATGCATAATATGAGAGTACCATCTTTCTTCTCCACAAACAATACCGGTGCGCCCCAAGGTGATACACTTGGCCTAATGTATCCCTTGTCTAACATTTCCTTTAACTACAACTTCATCTCAACCAAATCAGGTGTGCTCATCCTATAAGGTGCTTTTGATGTTGAACCTGCCCCTAGAACTAACTCAATAGAAAAGTCTACCTCCCTGTGAGGTGGCATCTCTATAATGTCTTCAGGAAATACATCCTGAAACTACTGCAAAAATGGGTACCTATTCAACACATCTACATCCTCAACCTCCTTATCCTTATCACTAGAAATGTATACTGCAAATAACATACACCCTTTCTAGCGACTACACTTTGCTTGCATAGTTGTCACCATCCTAACTGATGTGGCTTTCTTCTTACATTGCAAGACTCTTGGTTCCCCAATGTCATCAACACACTCAATAACTTTATCATAGCAGTCTACCTTGGTTCTATGAAGATACAACCCAATCCATGCTCAACAACATATTATATGGTCCCAACGGTAATACATTTAGATGTGTTGCGGTATGCATACCATTCAAGTCAAATGGACAAGCTCTTACCCAGTGGTGAACTCGCTTCTTTGTACCTGTAACCAATTGCACTAATAAATAATATCCATGTAATTCCTTACTCAAACCACACTTATCCACCAAGTCAGGACTAATATAGCTATAATTAGATCCAGGGTCAATCAAAATAGAAATAACTTGATCACAAAGTTTACCTTCCATCTCAATGATAGATGCATGGTGTTCTGCCTGCCAGTTGTCCACTAGGGCATAGATACATGGAATACTCTTACCAACATCCCCAATAGTCTATGCCTTCTATGCATTGCATATCTTAGGTCTTCTACCCTGATGATGCAAACAACCTCTCCTAAGGTGCTCCTCACCACAAGTCCAACACTCCAACCAACTAGTGTCCTCACCTCTATGTTGTTGTTATTGTGAACCATGTCCCTGTCTAGCTGCATTAACCTTATTTTTTGGTGCCATATTTTCTTTCCCATCTGCATTCTAAGGCCTTATCCTCTTAGGCTACCATTTACCTCTACCTTTGTCTTTTCCCTTCCATCCATGTTGATATTCATTCTTACGCTTTGACTGCTCATAGGAATGCTTCAATTTCCCAATGACTTCCTCAAGTGACCGAGGCTCATCATGCTCAATTCGATCTCTAAATGCTAATGGAAAACCACTGACAAATATCTAAACTTTAGCCTTCTCATTAGTAAGATACAATGCATATCTTAATAGATCTAGAAACTTGTTCGTGTAATATTCCTCTATCATTGATCCCATCTTTAGCTCATAGAATTCTTTGGCGTTACTGTTGTAGTATCTTTCTGACAATTATTTCTTCCTCAAATGCCTCCTGAAATCTGCAAACTCAAATCATTTGTCCTGATGTCTCTGACCCATTTAACATCTTCCCATTAGATGTCTACTTTACCTTTGAAGCTGAAGATAACTATTATGGCCTTCATGTTATCTGTGTACTTATGAAACTCAAAGAATTTGTTCATCCCAAGTTCCAACCCTCCGCCTTTTCGGGCTTCTTCACATCTCCATCAAAAGTAGGTGGTTTTTCTTTCTTGAATTCATCTGGCAAGTATCCCCTATCATCCCTCTTGTAATGATGATAACGATGACCATCATGATGTTTATCAGAACCAGAACTAGAATAGTACCTGTACTTATCACCCCTCCTATCCTAAGTGTCCAACAACCTACCATCTCTCACTGTATCAGATCTATCTGACATGTGTCTACTAGGAGACCTACTACCATATGTTGCATTACTTCCATCCTCATGTCCATGGCTAATCTGAAGTTACCCTTGTCATTGCAAGTCTGACAAAATTTGAAGAAATATAGCATTAACCTCTACTTGTTTCTCTTATGCCTGTATTATCTGGTCATTATATACCTTACAAATCCTTATCTCTTCCTTTAAGTTTCTCAATGTAATTTCCAAATCAGACATATTCCCCAACACCATACTGCTCTTTAGATTCATAGGGAGAGTCCTTGTAGTTAACCATCTTGCTATCCATTTGATATTTCTTCTTGAAATGCATAATATGTCATATAAACCAAATCACAATAAACTGACGTACCTTAGTATAGGTCAGGGAGGATACCTTGTTTGCAATATCACCAAATCAATGTGATACATGTATAACATAATCATAACAACATATAGAGATATGCAATTAAATGTATCAACACATAAACATTACTCTAGTTAGGGTCTAGTCATCAATGCAAGGCCATATCAACAATGCATGCTATGACCTCATGCATGACAACAACCATTACTCTATTGTACACATTGCCACATGCAACCAATGACATGCATAAGAATTTCCTAATCAACTACACATACACATAAACGCATGTAGTTGAACATAATTGATCAATTCTTGTAATCAACCTACAAGATTGATACATGTAATCAACATATTCAAGACTATAACCTAACATACAAGTATGTAAGTAGGCGATATAAAATCAACATGTAAGCAACATATCATTCATATGCAACTAGTCACATACTCATGACAAATACACTTCACGAAATCAATCCCAAATTCTCCATGATAACCATACTACAACCATAATCAATCATCAAATCAATGCAACAAGCACATGAAATGCAAGCGTAAGAGACACACATGCAACTGACATGCATGCATGACCAATGCGCACCGCCCATCCAGTCTGAGAGTTGAACAATGCTCTAATACCACTTTGTAACACCCTCCTCCCACATCCATCCAAGTAACCATGACAACTAGGGTAAACATGAGACGAGAGGTTACTTTGATCAGATACGACCTCCTATGTGCCCTTAAGGAAGTGGAATCGACGGAACATCACACACAGTCAACCAACATTATCAATAGAACCCTCAGGAGACAAGTCATCCACTCAAACAATCTGTCCCTCAGTCCCATTGCTTTTTTGGATCTCTTAGGCCATATTCGCTCTCATGCTATGGGCAAGGGAGCAACCAACAACCCGAAGTTGCTCTCACAAGTTTTCCTTCCAATAACCAGGTACTAAAATTGCCAGTTCTGTGCCAACGACCTTGGGATTTAAGCCACTTTTTCAGGCCCAATGTCCAAGCCAATGCATAGAATGGAGTGATAGCTTAGAATCAATAAAAATATAGGGAAACACTAATGTAAAATCAATAAACTGAAGAATACCATAACCATACCCCTATTAGCCATGACAAACATTTGTTCAAACACATCATCAACACGTAACATACAGGTGTAGACAACAAAATTAAGTGTAGGAATCTCATACTTATTTGAGAATCGCTATGAACCATTGTCCCCTCATGTCAATTACTGAATTACATCTATTAGGTCATAAACACATTATCCATTCATGTACAAGTAAAAACATGCTAAGATCCATACATGACTACTATCATTAAATATACATATAACCAACATAATAGGAACAAAAATACCATAAACATATCAACCATAAAAATCCACATATACATCAATACATTTACACATGAAAATCAAGGAAATGAATTTCTTATTAATGAATGCAATGAACCAACTGAAGATGTGACTACCATGTTCCACCCAACCATAGATTGGTTGAGCCAAGTCTCTCTTCAACCAACCACCCCCATGCAATATTCCAAGCATGAATGTGGGACTCATAGAACACATCAAAACACTAATTAACATGGATGTCACTAGAGTTCTCCGTTTACACCGTGAGGAATTTGAGTGCCTCCTAGTCTATCAGGCTTTACCATGCATCCACAATCTAATCCAAGGATCACTAGACCCTACACTGAGACATACTCTCCAGGATTTACTATGCATCCCATCCCAGGACCGCTAGGCCCAACGAAGAGAAAATCCACCTCTTAGCTTTACCTTATATCTCGTCATTCACCGACAAGGATTCTGAGGCCCACCGAGGCACATAATCTAGCTTTATCGCAACCCATAGTCTGGTTCAGGGGTTACTAGGCCAATGGCGTCATGATCCTTACTTTGGTTTAGGGACCACTCAGACCATGTGTTTGTCAATTCGGAGGTCCACCCCACTCAGCTTTGAATCCAATCCATCCATCCCACATAAACCAAATGAGAGAACCCATCTTGTCAAAGCTATCAAGAAATGTTAAGGCTAGACTGAAAATATTGTCACACCTGGAAAAACCCATGCCATGGTAGACAAGAACCACATGCAATCCCATGCGTGCCAAATATAGCAAGGAAAATACACATGCAAGTCGATACCTGTAATGAAGCCTGCTATAGCTGCTTGATCTTGCCTTTCCCTACATGATCTTTGCTTCCTCTTACCTTCTTTACCTTCCTATCTCTAATGCCAAAGTGACCCAAGAAAATCTAAGTGTCTAAGAGTATGAGAGAGAGAGAGAGAGAGAATAAAGAGAGAGCTCCAAAAATCAACTGACAAAAGGTTACCAATTGATCCTTAGAAGCCTTTTTATGAATAAGGCCTCTATTTTCTTCATTTTCCATTATTTTCCTTCACTTTTCCTCCTCACATGCAACATGTGACCTTTAACCTCCTTTTTATCGTAATTTCCATTATTTTCATAAATATTTGTTTAAAAAATGACATTTTGCCTTTCCAAAGCCTTATCCATTACCTTTACCAATTTCCTTAGCCATAAACAACCAAATGAACAGCCCCTAGGATGCCTTGCCCAACATTCAACTTGGAATAAGTGTCCCATCTACTGTGGTTATTGTTTTTAACTTTTATTACATGGAATTTTCACTAAGGTTATTACAGATGTGATCCACTTATATGTTCAGAGTTCATTAGACCTTTTCATATAATCTCTCCGTGTGCAACCAGAAGTTTAATCATACCTCAAGGTGTTCCCAATGCTCTTGGCTAGGTCCTCATAGGATTTGAACCTTGCCTAATGTTGAAAAACTCACTTTCCACCTTTGGAACCAACCCCTTTTAGCAAAAAATAATTTAACTTTATTTATTTATGTTTATTTTATTTTATTTTATTTGAAAATTTTGAATTGTTTTAGCCTATTATCAACAACTTATTTGACCAAAAACCATTACCACGTGATTATGCTAATATGATGACTAGGGTTCTCTAAATACAAGGTCAAAGAATTTACCTTCACCAAGTAAAAGCAATAAATCAATGCCACATTTAAATAACTAAGAAATAATCCCAAAAAAAATTCAGCTATAATATTACTTTCAACAACATGTAAAGAGCTTCCAAACTCACTATTCAACTAAAGATCAGTTGACCACATGATGTCAAGATTTTGACCAAGGAAGATTTGTATACAGGGTAGAAGGAGCTACCACATATAAAAGGGATAACTTCAACCAAACAATGAGAGAAACCAAAGCTCAAAGGCTAGTGGAGCAATATGAAAAATGACCGCATCAAATTTTTGCAAGTAGGGTGAAACCTCATGTGTCGAAAACCAATACCAAGCATCTACTATATATTTATGATGGGAAGTGAATAATATCAATTTATCACACTCAATCCCAACTAGATCTTTATAAAGGTATGGGGTGTACATTCCCAAACCCTAGGGTCCCTTTATGGAGGTGGGGTATCCAAAAGTTCTATTTTTTTAACCATATGAAACCTATTTTATGAAGACACTATTGTCTTGTAGGAATTTACAGGGTAAGTTCCTCAGACAGAACACCAAAAGGACACCGCTCACAAACAGATCACAGATCAATACACCAGTATTTTGACGTGGTTAAAACCCTCAGAGAGGGAAACAGTCCACGGCCTGCGCCAACGTGGCTTCTACAGGCAATTTATTAATAAAAGAATGAAAATTTACATAAGCTTCTCTCATGCACGGTGAACCTACAAATGACCCTCCATGCGCTTTAAATAGAATTCATGGACCAATCGGGTGTCAAGCCACGGATCAAGGTCGGTAATACCGAGGAGAGAATGAACCGTCGGATCACTACATATCGTGACCGTCGGATTGTAAGTTACAAATGTACATAGTAAAGAAACACACTTTACCTAACTCTATACTAGACCAAGTTATACTTAATTATTCCTACGTGTCGGAATATCCTAACATCCCCCCTTAAGAACAACTTGGGATAGGATTGAAGGATTTACAAATATGACACAATAGGAGAAGTAAGGAGGCACTAGAGCCTATCCCCCCTTAGTGACAACTTCCTGAACTCCAAGCATATATCGAAGTTTAGTGAACTTCGCCTCTGTGAGAGCCTTTGTGAAAATGTCTGCAACCTGATCATCTGTTGAACAATATTGCACTTCAAGAACATGGTCATGAATGAGTTTTCTAATGAAGTGCTGTAGTTCAATGTGTTTGCTGCGCTGATGCTGAACTAGATCTTTGCAAAGCTGAATGGCACTTTGATTATCACACCAAAGTGTAGTCGGATGCTGCTGCTGAAAATCAAACTCTGATAAGATCTGACGAAGCCACAAGGCTTCCTTACTGGCCTCTATGGCACCATGATACTTTGCTTTTGCTGAAGAAAGAGAAATGGCAGCTTGTTTCTTGCAAGCCCATGTAATAGGTCCTGAACCATGAGTGAACACATAACCAGCAGTAGACTTCTGATCATCAGGGTCACCAGCCCAATCAGAATCAGTGAAACCAACCAAGAGAGGAGATGCTTCAGCACTGTAATGAATGCCAAACTAAACTGTACCTCGAACATAACGAAGTATTCATTTAGTTGCTTTCCAATGAATTTCACGTGGGGTTTGCATAAACCGAGCAACAAGG
>APFE030051577.1:55041-72009 GCA_000404065.3 Pinus taeda | reverse complement strand
CAGATCTAAAAAAATGACGCAGCTAGGTCTACCGGAAACCTTTTCGCGTGAAACAAAAGGGGTTCCTCACTGGAACAAATGCTCCCAACACAACAGAGCAGTCCTCTCGGCTTGAAAGCAGTCAGAAATAGCAGATCTAGGAGATGGCAGTCGCATGCAGTTCTACCGGCTTCAGATTTGGATCAACAATGAACGGGGCCCTCAAATAGCTCTGATCCCATGTAGGAATTTACAGGGTAAGTTCCTCAGACAGAACACCAAAAGGACACCGCTCACAAACAGATCACAGATCAATACACCAGTATTTTGACGTGGTTAAAACCCTCAGAGAGGGAAAGAGTCCACGGCCTGCGCCAACGTGGCTACTACATGCAATTTATTAATAAAAGAATGAAAATTTACATAAGATTTTCTCATGCATGGTGAACCTACAAATGACCCTCCATGCGCTTTAAATAGAATTCATGGACCAATCAGGTGTCAAGCCACGGATCAAGTGTCGGTAATACCGAGGAGAGAATGAACTGTCGGATTGTAAGTTACAAATGTACATAGTAAAGAAACACACTTTACCTAACTCTATACTAGACCAAGTTATACTTAACTATTCCTATGTGTCGGAATATCCTAACATGTCTTTTGCTCATCAAGAGCTTTCCAATGATATAAATTTCACGTAATTCTCAAGTTTGAGAATAAATTTATGGCTCTTATAAGATTTATTACTTATTCAAGTTAACATATTGTATGATTGACACATGGCTAACACATGGTCCTATGCCCACGTGTCTCCATCATATAGTGCCATTCCATTTAACATGTGGCTAAAATGTGTTAGTGTTGTGTCCATGTGTCACCACTACATGGCACTGCATCTGCAAGTTAGACATGTGGCTTGCTAGGTCATATTCAAATTTGGATCATTTTCCAATAACCATTTCTAATTTCTTATAGATTCCCAAATATGTAAATCTTTTGAATTATAGAAGTCTAGCAAGGGATCTCTAGTGAATCGGTCACACATCCAAATATCTAGAACATTTGATCTACATATGTTTTTGAAAACCCATATAATTATAATGCTAGCTATCAACATCTAGATTCCCAGATATCCAAAATTTGTTATCTAGAAAAATTCCATAAATCAAATTTATTAAAAAGTTCGATCTCTAGATTCCATATCATACACTTCCATGAAAGACGCCATGTTGGTTGCCACATTAGTTCATAAATCCACATCAGTTGTGACATGTCAACATGCGACATCATCCTAACCTATTATTGTGCCACATTAGCGCACCATGTTAACTATGACACATCATCATGTCATGTGAACAGTCACAAATCAACATGCCATGCCACACCATTGCTAACCTGCTCGACTTGATGATCCATAACTATCATGGATATTCTATTGGATAATTCATCTCAATAAACCTAATAAAAACATAGCAAAATAAAAAGAATATATACTATGCGGGTTAATGTTTCTTAGATTTTCTTGATTTATTAAATTATTGTTTTTTGCTTATGCATGCAATATATAAAATGTGGAAAATAGAGAATATATATATATATACACCAACCTATAGGAGACATGAATACCCTTTTCTACTTTGTACGCACCAATCTACAGGAGACATTAATCCCCTCTGCTGCTTTGTAGGCACCAATCCCCTCTGTCACTTTGTAGGCACCAACCTATAAGAGACATCAATCCCCTCTGCTACAAATATTCATAGGAACCAACCTACTTCATCGAATATCCTTTCTTCTTCATAATGTATGTTAGCTATTTCTACTTTCACCAAGTCTAGTTACTACTTCTACCTTCACTAGGTCTACCTATTGCTTCTTCCTTCACCGAGTCTTCTTCTCCAAAAATTTATTACTTTTGGCTTCTTCCCAAGATAAAATTTTCACAACATGTTACATATCCAATTTTGCAAACCTAGTTTTGAAATTTCTACCATATGTACCTAGAGACCTCTTCACTATCTCATCCAAATTTCATAGTCTGGAAAATCTCAGAAAAAAATTTATAGAAAAAAAATCATATTCTAAATCATCATAGAAAGAAAGTTATAGCGAAAATACCAAACTAACATGCTTGAAGCAAATCTTATGAGAATTCAAGAGGCCTAAATTCCTTAGACTATATATCTGAAATTATAGAAAATGGAGGAATTAAAATTTTACCATATGTACATGAAAATATTCTATCTGCATCCTCCAAGTTTCACGTTCTGAAACATCCTAGAACAAAAGTTATAGAGAAAATTCCAAGCTGACATGTTTGATGAGCATTCTAGAAGCCTAATTTCCTTATACCATATCTCTAAAATTACAACGAATCAATGTATTAAATTTGAACCACAAGTACATGAAGATATTTTATATGTATCTTCCAAGTTTCAAATTTTGAAACAACCCAAAAGAAAAGTTATAGTGAAAAAGACAAGATGACCTATTTGATGAGTATTCAGGAAGCCTAACTTTCTTAGACCATATCCATGAAATTGTAGTGAATAAAGGTCTAAAATTTGAATCGCTAGTACAGGAAGATATTATCTTTGTATCCTCCAAGTTTCACATTCCAAAACATCCTAGAAGAAAATATATAGCAAAAATTCGAGGATGGCTTCTTCACCCCCTAAATCACATTTTCGCTTCCACCTTTAGACTCCAAGAATAACCCCAAAAGTATTCATCATCTCCTCTTATGGCTTTATATATTCTCCTACTTGGATTATATATAAATGAACTCATATTCCCTTTGTTTATAGAGTTTTTATGTTCATTATGGGACTTCCTTGTAAAACTCGTTGGTTCAACCTACTTGTATTTTGGTTGGGTCATCCTGACAAAATCTTTCACATCTCCTTATTCATATGGAATTAGAGGGAGTGTCATATAACAATGGAAATATCTCATAATAATATTTCCAACCATATATTATATTATCCCATTTGATCTAGGTAATTGTAGTAAAAATTCTTTCAAAAATAGGGTATCCATATGGGGCATCAAAATTCCAAAAAAAATCTTTCCAACAATATTCATTGTCAAATCTTTATCTTGGACATAAGTAGTCTCCCCTTATATTTGACATCAACAACAATATTATTTCCAACAATATCCCCCTTTTTCATTTATGAAAACCCTTAGTCAATTCGGCAATAATATTATAGAATTGCCCCTATCCGCAATTATCCTTGTGCCTACAACTTCTCCCCATTTGAAATAAATGGAAAAAGGATGCTCCCCCTAAAATTGTGCTTCTCCTTATCTGTAACTCTTATTCAGTATGAAAATTTTCTTAGTGACGAAAAATATTCCTCTATATGCAACTTTTCTTAGTGTGTGAAACTCTTCCTCTATTTACAACTTATCTTAGTGACTACAACTATTCCTCTACCTATAACTTCTCTTAGTAACTGCAACTACTCCCCCTGTCTACCACCTCTCCTTATGTATACATGTTCACCCCCTTTAAAATCAATTTCAAAGGGATATTTTTACTTATGGTTGCAGTTTATTTCCCTGATATATTAACAACAAAACAATTGCTTCCTCTCATTGCTTACTTCTCATTTGTGTGCAACTAAACCCCCCTTGTTGAGGTTGTTTATATCTATCCATACATGTAACATTTCCTATTTTGTAGCTCCACTCTTGAGACTAGTCCAAATATGATTGAACTTCCTTTTACTTCTTATGTTTTGGATTTCTCCCCCTAGGATATTTCTTTCCTTGTCTACAACTTAACTCTTTTGACATCAATGTGTTGCTCCCCCTAAATTTGCGTACTATGTTAATTGAAATGCATCATTTACTTCACTTTCTGCTATCTATTAATATCTTGCAACCTTTCCATTTCATCATTCTTTTCTATAATTCCCTCTCGAAACTTCGTATCTTCTTAATGTGTTATAATCTCATATTTTGTTTTTTATTACTAATGAGTAATTAGGCATGTTACTCCCATAGAGGAGTTTATCTTTCTTCTAATCCTATTGAGGACATATACATTGTTTGGATACTTGATTTCATTTTCCACCAATCTTCATGAATCTACTTTTCTTATTTCACATCCTTTGGAATTGAATTTGAGATCATACCACTGATCAACCATTTGACCTATGCTCAGTAGATTTTTCTTTAAACCTTCAACTAGTAGAACATTCTGAGTATTATCATCAATACTAATTATTCCTTTTCCAGTTATCCTTTTTGAATAATTATTTCCAAGGGTGACACTTCCTCCTTTGACTTCCTTTAGAAATTCTATTTCCTATCAAATGAATTGATCCATTGTATATATACCATTGGCTATCTTTATTTTGAACAAATAGACCTAGGCCAAATTCTACATGCTCCTCTTTCTTCCTTCTCCATACTTTATTATTTTATTTCTATCTCTAACAATATCTTCATTTTTGCTTTGATTTGGAAGCCTCAACGTCTTGCTCTACAATCATGAGCTTTGTGCCTAAAATTATTTCACTTGAAATATTCAACATGATCTAATAAATAGGAAATTGAATTGTACTTTCTAGCATTGTTCTCATTAAAACTTCTAGGATTACTACTCAAACAACCATTACTTGAGATCTTATATGATCTTCTGTTCCTATTCCTGGTATATTTATTTCTTAAATATGTTATGCAATCCATTGACTTATGACCAAAATTGTTACATGTAAAACAATCCATACAAGAGATTTTGATACCTGGAAGTAAAAGTTCTTGTTGCGGGGTTATTCTTCTGAATCCATTCTTGGGTCTCAGCTGGTCTATTGATGATGCTGGAAGCCGCCAACAGTAAGGGGTCTCCTTGGTATGAAGGCCCAATTAGACCTCACACAATTTGGGATAGGAGCCCCATCCAGAATATGGGCTCAACTGCCTTTATAGTGATCTTAAATATATGCATTGGCTGCAATAAACAACACAAGATATCATGCACATAACTTTGAGGTCAACAAGTGAATAAGATAGACACCAATTGCCATGTATAAAAGGGACCTCCACAGAAGGGAAAGAGAGAGTGAGCCTCTAGTAGAAAAGGAATAGTATTATCCTAAGAGAAACACAAAAGAGCAAGGAAAGACTCGTTAGTTACCCTGCAAAATAGTACACAAGATAACAATGATCATGAAAGTAAATAACAATGCACAATCAATAAGATACATACTAAAGCCAACAAAATAGTTCGTTTCTTTAGCATATATGAACATAACATATACTTCAAACATTAAAAGAATAGTCTTACAACAACCACAATACATGCATGAAAGTGTGTTGGCTCTGAGATCTTCTGATGATTAAGTGAAAGATCCAAGTACACAATTACAATGGTGAAATACTAGACCCAATAGTGGAACATGAAGCTACCACTTGCTTCTCCAAAGAATGATATTCTCTCCTATGCTAAACTAAAGAAGCCAAGGCTATCTTTCCAAAAGTCTAATCTCTTTACTTGAGTTATGAGGGTTTATTTATAACAAGTGGGGTGACCTTTCACCTCCCCTTATGACTATTGAGCTCCCTCATGACTCTAGAGCTTCCATTTTCCTTTTGAGCTCCCCTTTAACCTTTGAGCTACCTAATGACTCTTCATATTCCCTATGTAACTCTTGGATTCCCACTTACACATGATTTTACATTTTCTTATTATTTTCAAAATACAAAATTATAATATGACAAAAATATATCTATATCCATAAGATAAAATTACGCATCATGCTAAACTTATGGAAATTGTAACTTGACAATGGTAACATGTAAATCTATTGTAATATATTGGTGCCAGGCTTTATATTCTACTACTATGTGCTCAACCTTCAGTGGTGTATCATGATTATATTTGATTTTACCCTCTAGTGCATTTGGATATATGGTCTTGGAATCTGTTTGAATGCGGCAAGATCAAATTCATGTGTATATTTGTTGGCTTAATCACTATTGCAGAATAGATTCTTTGGTCACATCGAGATCATATTGGGTTGTCGCCTATTTGATGTTGTTCAATAAATATTTTATCTCTTGCTTGATAATGCTCTATCCATTTACTTTTTTAAAGGTATCATGTGCATCCTTACCAGAGAATCCAATCCATGATACAATCATGAATATGTTGCTATGGTGTCAGTAATAAAAGTATGGATATGATCATAAATATTTAAAAACACTATTATTTTTTCCCTATCTATTTCAACATCCTCTCTACTCTTTCTGACCAACACCACAAGTGTATTGAGGTATTTTCTGCCCTAATCCTAGATCACATCCATGGATGTGTAAGTTGTCTTAAGGACCTTCACCATATTCTGTGATCCTTTTCGTAACTCATGTTGTTAGAAATATTGAGGGGTGGGAGAATTAGTATTTCATGCCCAATTTAAATTCACTTAATTTATGCCTTCATTTAAAAATTATCTTGAACCATTATTTCATTAGTAGGATATTGTGTTATAAACCATGAGCAACATTAAGTATAAAAGCATGTAAACCATAAAACACATCAACACATCAATCACATATGGACACTGGATTTTACTTGGAAACCCAATGTGGGATAAAACCACTTAAAATCCGATGTCCATATGTGATTGATGTGTTTTGTGGTTTACATGATTTTATACTTAATGATGCTCATGGTTTATGACACAATATCCTGCTAGTGAAATAATAATTCAAGATAATTTTTAAATGAATGCATAAATTAAATAAATTTAAATTGGGAAAGAAATACTGATTCACACCCCTAGTATTTCTAAGAATTGGTATCAAATTTGTTAGAAGCATGAGTGATGCTCCCCGTGAAACTTTCATATCAACTTAAGCAACATAAAGCATCAACAAAATAACAAACAACATATGAAATAATATAAATGTATAGCTCCCCTTAAGATCATGCATCACTAATCCGTTGGACCTGATTGCCATTAAGTTATCATGTGCTCTTCCTGAACTTTGACATTCCTTCATAGACGACCTACATATTATCCCATTTTCAATAAAAAAACTCTATCGAAATGACACAAAATCCCATCTTTCTGTAATAGGCATCATTAAGAAAACTCAATCATTTTGTATACAAGCTAGTCTCAATGCTCAATGATAACATACTGATCACAATATTTTCAACAAGGAAGCCCCTGTAGAACCAACATGTCAATTACAGACTTCTTCTACAACATTCTTCAGTAAATGTACCTATGTCTTGTGTGCAAAACAATCATCCAAGCATAGATCTTTCATCAAGAAACTCTCTATTACTTCATCATTTCAACAACAAGCATAAATCTCTTTCAAATTTGTCACAATACTAGACAAATTACTAAGCAAAAAATCGTATAAGCTCTGAAAAAAATAAGGCACATTTAGATCTCAGAGTTTACATATCAACCTTCAACAATTTGCAAATCCACATACTCACTATCATAGTAAGACATTCTATGCATATAATAACCATTAGAGAAAGCAATATATTTAGCATTCTCCTAATTCAAGTAGAGACATAACTATAATCATTGCACATGCTATCAAATACATCCCCTGCTCTCTACATTCACTATCAAAACAACAATGATTTTTGCAGATCCTTTTCTACATCATAACCAAATGAGATACTGCAACAATACAATCAAATCAATGCATAAAGGTCACCATTCTAGTTTTTATTTGTTGATCCTAGTGGATATTGGTGGCCACCCAACTATTCCACTTTGACCCCCAACATTATTTCTTTCAGTTTCCTTAACTGTAGCACAATTTACTATTTTTGGTATTTTTGTGGGTCATGAACTTCCAGAGTCGTTTTGAGGCCTTAAACAACATTATTTTAGAAAATAGGAAAACCCATCGTTTATGAAAGTTTTAGTCCTTGAATAGATATTTCTAATGACGTATTGTACGCCTCAAATTGAGATAGTAATCCAAATTTACGGCCCTAGGAAGTTAGTTTACCAACTAACCCCAATAGGGCCCACAAAATTTTGGCACTTCACCTCCTAAGGTTAGGTTTTTGGATGTTTGGCGTTTTCCCCTGTTTATCAATAATAAAAAGGCATGTGAGCCTCATTGTAACATAGTTCATAGGCATGTAGCTGCCACATCTCTTCTAAGAGATAAGCTACCATTGCCCGAGCTAGTTTATTTCCATCTTGAATGTATAATGTTTTCAGTATTTTTTTATCAATGAATTGAAGTTCAGTTTTCATTGTAGCTCTGTGTTTCTATTTAAATATTTAATTCATTTCATTCCCACATAAATATGGATAAATGGTATCAAAGCGGTATGCTCTTTATCTGTTTTTTTATGCATGTCCCCAATAAAGTTGGCGAATAAGGAGTTAGAGCTTGAAATGGTTGGACCTTTGCAAGACTAACCTCGTCGAACCCAATGACCTCCTACGGCAGAAGAAAATAAAGACAAGGGAGCAGGAGATCCTTTCAAAACATTTCTCCAAGAAGCCCTCGAGCGACAAAGGAATGTGATTATGGAAACCTTTCCTAGATCCTTCGACGAATGTCCACAAGCAACACATCTTCATTTCGTAGCAACCCTAGAGGCACCATTCCCTTCAAGGTACAAGTCAAACTTGACATTCCCATATTTGAAGGCCAGATAGATGAAAACATCATAGATAGATGGCCGAATCTAATGGAAGGATATTTTCTGGTTCATGATTTTTCCAATAGGGAAAATATTACCTTTGCACTCCTCAAAGCCACCTCCATGTCAAGAACTAATGGGAAGCCTATTGTGAGTAGAGGGACAAGAGAGAACCCTCATTATTTTTAGCTACACCCACTTGGAATTCTTTACGAGACACCATCAAGGAATAGTATTACCCTGTTGGGAGCTATGAAGATAAGTACATAAAGTGGACTACACTGTGGTAGGGAAAGGAGCAAGACATGCCATAGTTCACAAATATTTTTTGTAGTATTTGCACAAAGTTGGGTATCAAGGATTCTGAGCGACATCTAGTACTCAAGTACCATAACTCTCTACACAAATACAACTAGGATGAGATGGAATTCCTGGACTAGGTATCTCCTTGCTTGGCAACGCCTATCAATACATTGTCAATATTGAGTAGAAATTTAAATAGAAGAAGTGATACTTTGGATTTTCAAATCAGAAATAAGGGAAAGGCGCCCCCAAACTATAGAAAAAAGGACAAAGCCAAGGCAAGGTGACCTAGGACAACATTTTGAAGCCACAAAAAAAGAACAACACTACGAAGATAAAGAAGGACACATCAAAGTGATGTGAGTTCCATAAGAGCCCCACTCACAATAAAAGTGAGTGTCGAGCCAAGAAGTCACTGGTGGCCGAGCTGAAGACTTCAAAGTCAGATGAATTTTCTAACTCTGAGTCAGAACCTGATAAGGGAATGACAAAGAGAAGAAAATTATTGATGTAGAGCATAATGCCACCATTGCCACCACCAAGATCCCGAAGATTGAGCCTAAAGATCTAGAAGAAGGTGGGTGTATCTTCCACTCACAGGTGTGGGTGAATGGGTCTTCGCTACAGTTCATTGTCAACAGAGGGAGCCAAAAGAACCTCATCTTAGCATAGGTCACTAAGAGGGTGGGCCTAGTGACCACACCACATCCACATCCATACACTATCAATTTTATCCATCAAGGATGATATCTTCATGCCAGCCAATAGTGTCCTCTTCTCTACAATATCAAACCCTTCATAGGTGAGGTATTCTGTGATGTTTCTCCTCTTGAATTTTGTGATGTATTATTAGGCCAACCATACTTATGGAAGTGTCATGTTGTTTATGAGTCTGTTAGAGTCAGTCTTGGCAGCCTTATTCCAGTGATCAAACATGCTCTTAAACAAGTGATTTTAAGGTGTCAAGGTCAAATTTTATCATTTCAGTGAGTCTTCAAGTAAAATTTGGTCACTAGGCATTAGGTATGGGGTTTGATTTTACCCTTGTTAAAGTTGTCCAAATGATGTTCCATGTCACCATTCAGCTGAGTCTACCATCATTCAGAGGGTTGTCATCATCATGTCAAGTTCCATTGGGTCATTTCACACCTTGTTCATGTTTCAGTTGCGCCTATGGCAAGGTTCATTTCCCTCTCCTAGGGTTTTGAAGCTAATTTCTCTTGGATGGTCAAATCATTGGAAAATTTGTATCCTGATGTTCATACACCTTCCCCTATCCATAAAATACCTTATAAGACACTTCCCATCACTGAGATCCCCCAAATTCCTCATTTTCATACAAACCCTAGTTCCTTGCTACAACCTGCCAATTTTCTATGGTTGGGACTGTGTTTTGCCTTTTTGGACCCCTTCCCCTCGCTCAAATTCTGAGATTCCACTTTACCCTACTTCCTAACATCCCTCCACACTTCCCAAAATTTCTTCAAGAATTTAGAAGCTCCCTATCCCCTTCATTTCGCTTCATTCTGGCAAATCCCTTGTCCCACACATCAGGATATGTTTCACTCAAATGACGTTTCTGAGCAATCTAAGATGAATTTGGGAAATCTGAGAGAGGTTTTTATCGAAAACAGACCACAGAAGAAAAACCTCCTTCACTTTTTACACAGGTGTCATGGTTCTGAAGAAATGTCAGAAATACAATTGTCTCGGGATAATTGATGCACCTCTGGAGCGACCTCGGGAAAATCACGTTTTCTCCCATATCTGTTGGCCAAATGACTTGCCTGATGATTCAAAACGATAACTAGAGATAAGAATATTTCCAATGAGCTATCATGAGCTCAATTTGGAGTTGAGGAAGGCATTCAAAAGTTGACTGTAACATCACTCTGCCTTCAGGCAGCCTCATTTGGCATAGTTCGACCAGTCTTGGGAGATTTGATTGTTGACAGTGCAAGTGAACTCCAAATTGCAAAATTCCAGTTGGGTTGGAAAGTAGACACACAAAGATTTCCAATGAGCTATCCTGAGCTCAATTTGGGGCTAAGAAAGACATTCCAAAGTTTCCCGAAACAGTACTCTTCCTTGAGGCAGCCTCATCTGGCACAGTTTGACCAGTCTTGGGAGATTCGCTTTTTGACAGGGAAAATGAACTCCAAATCAAACAATTCTGTTAGGGTTGCAAAGTAGACGGAACAGGCTTTCCAACAATCTATCCTGCGCTCAATTTGGACATTGGGAAGACCTCAAAAAGTCACCTGGAAAAGAGCTCAATGCACAGGAGGAGCACGGCGGTTTTATAAATATTTGCACTCCATATGGTCAGTTATACAAGTGGCAAAAGAAGGCAAAGGGTCACCCAAGCCATTTTTCATGTTTGTAACACTACACTTGTAGCTGATGCTTGGCTCTCCACCTTCATTTGGTGACCCTTGGTCGTTCTATCTCTTCATAGCACATTCTATATATTGTATCCAGACCATTTGCAAAGCAAGTTGGTTGGTTGGCTTGTAACTTCTGGGAGACTGTGGGAGAGAAACTTTGTTTCTGCATTGTATATTTCTATAGAGAATTAATGAAAGGCAGCAGCTCTGATTCATGAGATTCATGTGGTTGTGAGTGTAGCAAGTGTTTCTCTTATGTTTCATATGTATCTTGTTATGTCTTGTATTCCATTTCACATTCATTTCTGATGAAATTTTTTGAGTGAGATCAGGTAGAATTCAATTCTAATTGCTCTACCTGTGGGAAAATTTCATATACAGTGTATTATTCTTCTGTTTGAAAAGGATTCATCTCCTATGCCATTTTCAACTCCTTAATCATTCTCTCCATTCCTTTGTTATGTTCCATAGTTTCATTTCGTATCCATTTCTGGTGAAATTTTTCGATTGAGATCAGGTAGAATTCAATTCTATTGCTCTACCTGTGGGAAAATTTCATATACAGTGTTCATTCTTCTGTTTGAAAAGGATTCATGTCTCCCATGCCCTTTTCAACTTCTTAATCAATCTTTCCATCCCGCCACATTTTAAAACTAAATTGTTGTACTTTCAGCCTACCTTGCCTCACGAAATAATCTGTGCCTTCATTTTAAGTTCTCTGTTCATTGAGGTCCAGTGGTCCCATAACATCCCAGAAATACATTCATTCATAAAAAATCACTCCTTATTATCATTTCCACTTACTAGCCTAAGATAAATAGCTCATTGTAAGTCATCTCAAGCCATTTCATTTATCTATTCATTGAGTGTGACTCAGAGAGAGCCCTCTCCTGTTCTGGTAGGGCTAGCTACCAGACTGAGTGTGGTTTGTGGTTACACTGAATTTTGCCTTCCTTCATTTTGAGGTAGATTTTGGTGCTAACAGAGTCAAGGCCTTGCACTGTTATTATTACTTTGGGTAGTAAGATATAAAGAATACCATAGGTAGCCCTACCTATTGCCATCACTTTAATCTCTACTAGGAAATGCAGTAAGATCATCTATCAGACCAGGAATTTTTTCTTTTCTTTTTATTCATTCACAAAATAAGGGGAAGATCATGGCCACATCCATGGCCCCTGTGAAGGGTTTCGTCATGCAACATAAGCAGGTGGATAAGGTGATGGGAGAATACAGGGACATCTTCTCCTCACCTGCAGGGGTACATTCTCACTGTTAGGTCAAGAATTCGATCGATCTGACTCTCGAGGTGCCTCTACCCAATGGGATGATATATTGCTGCTCTATTATAGAAAATCAAGAAATCAAGTGGTATATCTAGGAGTTGTTGCAAAAAGGGAACATACGACCAAGTTCCTGTCCTTGTGGGAGCCCGATTGTACTTGTACAGAAGAAGGATGGGACCTAGAGACTCTGCATTGATTATCAAGAGCTAAATAGAATCGCTGTCAGAAACGTGTATCTCATCCCACAAATTGATGACCTTCTTGACCAACTCAAAGGGGCCAAGTATTTCAGCAAGATTGATTTAAATTTCAGTTATCAGTAGGTTCCAATAGAACCCATGAATGTATGGAAGACTAACTTCAAATCCAAGGAGGCCCTTTTTGAGTGGTTGGCCATTCCTTTTGGGTTGAAAAATGCCCGAGAAACTATTATGAGGCTGATGGATGACATCTTGCGGCACTTTACAGACTTGTTTGTGGTTGTATATCTAGTTGACAGCCTCATATTCAACAAGAGTTGGGAAGAGCACTTGCAACATATTCAGTAGGTCCTTCAAACCTCGTGGCAGCACAAACTATGTGCCAACTTAGAGGAATGCACCTTTGGCATGAGACAAGTCCAATATCCGGGTTACATCATTGATGAGCAAGTTGTGTTTATGGATCCAACTAAGATCCAAGTCATTCGGGATGGCCAACCCCAACCACTCTAACAGATCTTTGCAGTTTTTTGGGCCTTGCCAATTTTTATCGAAGGTTCATGTTAGGATTTTCTCATATCACTTGGTCTTTGAATCAAGTTACTAAAGGTGGAGCGAAAGAAAAAAAAATATGGTCTGAATCCTAACATAAGGTGTTTGTTGAGCTAACACACCGCCTCTTCTCTACACTAGTACTCACATTTCCAGACCCGAAACAACCATTTGAAAATGAGATAGATGCCTATGCCTATGTTATTGGTGTAGTTCTCACCCAACAAGGGCATCCAGTGGCCTATCACAGTGGGAAATTTTCCAACAGAATTTGGAAATACCCCACCTACAATAAGGAGATGTATTCCATCATACAATCTTGTCGACAATGGAAACATTACATTTTGGGGAAGGAGACGACCATCCATACAGATAACAGACCCCTGTAGTTTATATAGACTGAAGAGAAGTTATAGAATGATCACCATTAGAAGTGGTCCACATATCTACAAAAATTCCATTTGAATATCAAATACAAGAACGAAAGAACCAATCATGTTGCAGATTTCCTCACTCCGCCACCAGTTGTAGAACTGACCATTGTTCTCAACTCTTGTGGCCACGAGACCTCTGGATGGCTGAAAATTTATAAAAATGATCCAAACTTCGTCATCACATACCAGATTCTAGTGGATGGCAAGAAAGTTCCAAAATTCCACCTATATGATGTATTATTATGTTGCCTAGGCCACCTATGTGTTCCTTCAAGTGAGCGTGACAACTTGATCTAGGAGACACACTATAATCAGGTCGCAAGACACATTGATGTGGATAAAATTGTGGACATACTACAAAAGTATTTTTATTATCCAAATCTCTGACAAGATGCTCGAAAGTACATCATATCTTACACTGTTTGTGCCATCGCCAAGTAAACTATTTAGAAGCAAGGCTTGTATACTCCTCTTCCTACTCTTAGTCGTCCCTAGGAATCCATATCCATGGACTATATGTCTGGCATTACTTCTACCAAGCATGGAAACAACTATTTAATTGTATTTTTGGTCGTCAACAAATTTTCTAAGATGGCCATATTGGCTGCCTACAAGAAGAGTATCACAGCAGAGGCCACTACCAGACTCTTCTTTGAACGAGTGTGGGTACATTTTGGGGTCTTGTAAAACATTATATCAGATCATGATAGCAATTTCCTAATCATGTTTTTGTTGAGCCCTTGGTCATTTTTGGATACCAAGCTCGCCAAGTCGGTTTCATTCCACCCCCAGACTAATGGATAGACATAGGTCGTTAATAGGATGATTGTGCACATACTACGCATGTACAACTCTAAGCATTAATGGACATGGGATGAGATTCTTACCTATGTGCAACACAACTATAGAAAATCTCTCCATAACTTGACTGGCCACAACCCCTTTGAAGTGGGCCTAGGATTTCAACCACTATGTCCCCTTGATGTTGCACTACCTTTTGCGACTACACATGAAGAATCTTCCCATGTTTAGTCCGAAGCTGATAAAGCCACCAAGTTTATTGAGCGAATTCAACATACTCACCAGTAGGTTCATGAAATCTGGGAGAAATCCAATGTCAAATACAAACAACGACATGATCAACATCAAGTTCCACATAAGTTTCATGTGGGAGACAAAGTTTGGTTACATATGCAAAAAGAGCGCCTCATTGGAGCCTATCGTAAGCTTCAACCACTCTGATACAGACCTTACACCATCACCAAGGCTTTGGGAGACAATTATTTTGAGCCCAGTATCCCCCCATTCCTTGCCTTGCACCTCGTATTCAATGTGGATTGCCTCCATCCATACTTTCCACCCTTGTTGGACACATCAGACATTGTTGAGTAGTTAACACCAACAAATCTCAATGCAGGCTGCATTGAATAGGCCATAACTGATTGGATCATGGACACACAGATCAAGAACACTCACAAATAGAGGATCAAAGTGTATCAAGTTATCAAAGTTGGCAAACTCTTGCACTAGGGAAAGTGGCTTAGCAAGGACCAAGTTCAGGAGAAATTTCCCCATCTCATGGAGGCACTCAATGCAATGGGGACCATTGCTTCCTAAGCGGGGTGGATTGATCTTGGTGGATATTTTTGGTCACCCACCTATTCCACTTGGAACATTTTTTCTTTTATGCTATTTCTTTTAGTTTCCTTAATTGTCGCATAATTTACTATTTTTGGCAGCTTTTCAGGTCTTGAACTTTCAGAGTTGTTTTGAGGCCATAAATGACATTTTTTTTGGAAAATGGAAAAAATCATAGCCTAAAGTAGGGGTTTACAATGGAAATTTTTAGTCCTTGGATAGATCTTTCTAATGAGGTATTTCACGCATCAAACGAATATCATATGCCAAAGTTATGACCTCGGGAAGTTGGTGTACCAACTAACCCCAACGAGGCCCACAAACGTTTGGCACTTCACCTCCTAGGGTTAGGTTTTTGGATGTTTGGGGTTTTGTCTTGTTTCTATATAATAAAAATGCCTATGAGCCTCATTGTAATACTATTTAGAGGCATTTAGTTGCCACATATCTTCTCAGAGATAAGCTACCATCACCCGAGCTATCTTATTTCCATTCTGTTTGTAAGCATAGTTCAATATTTTTCTATTAATGAAATGAAGTGTTTTTCTGCTGCATCTCTATGTTGATGATTATATCTATAATTTGTTGTGTTTCTGTTTAAGTTTGGATCAGTGGTATTAGAGTGGTTTTCTCTTTCTCTATTTTTCTTTGCATGTCCCCAACGAGGTCAGGGTATAAGGAGTTAGGGTTTGATTTGGTTGAACCATTGCAAGATCATCCTCGCAAAAACCGATGACCTCCCATGGCAGAAGAAAATAAAGACGAGGGGGCAGGAGATCCTTTCAAAATGTTGCTCGAGGAAGCCCTTAAGTAACAGAGGGATGCAACGATGGATAACTTTGTCCATATCCTTCGATGGCTACCCACAAGCGATGCATCTTCATCTAGCAGCCACTCTGGAGGTGCCACTCGTTTTAAGGTACAAGTTAACTTTGATATTCCCATATTCAAATGCTTGATAGATGTAGATGCCATAAATAAATGGTTAAATCTATTGGAAGGATATTTTTCAGTTCATGACTTTTCCAACCAGGAAAAGATTAATTTTTCACTTCTTAAAGTCGCCCCACACGTTAAGGGTTGGTGCGAAACCTACTATGAATAAAAGGAAGAGAGTAAACAATTGATTTTTTCAGCTGCACCCACTTGGAATTGTTTCCAAGATACCATCAAGGAACAATATTACCCTGTCGGGAGCTATGATGACAAATACATAAAGTGGACCCATCTACGACGGTGAAGGGACCAAGATGTGCCAGAGTTCATAAATACTTTCCATACCCTTCACACGAAGCTAGGTATCAAGGATACTGAGTGACATTTGGTGCTCAAGTACCACGGTTGTCTACACAAGTACATCTAGTATGAGATTGTTGGGTTGTGTTATATTCTTTCCACTACTAGCCCACGTAGTTAACTGGGGGGTTAGAAGGGGGGCAGAGCCCCCCATTCATTGTGCCAATTGCATAGCGGGGGGAGTCACATGGGGTTTGAGGGGTGCAGGTAACCCCACTCTATGGGGTCCGGGGCAGAACCCCAGTAAAT
>APFE030051577.1:14583-28559 GCA_000404065.3 Pinus taeda | reverse complement strand
TCTACCAGATCTGAGTTGAACATCATTAAGAGGAACAATCATATAGGTAGGAAATTGTTGTCCTTCTACCATGTAAGCCTTCCAAGGATTTTTGTTGTTGGGATTTGGTAATGGTTGGGCTGGTAGTTGATTTGGCTTTTGTTGAAATGGAAGCAAAAGTTGAGAATTTTGATTTTGTTGAGGAGGTTGTTGTTGTGGGAATGGCAATGAAAGTTATGGGTTTTGATTTGGAAGTTGTGGATTCTGTTGTTGACTTTGAAAAGATGGAGGATATTGATAAAATTGAGCAAATATCCCATAAGGATTTTGTACCCCTTGTGCCCATGATTGATATAGATTTTGAGGTTGGGGCCAAGGTTGTTGCCAAGAATTCCAATTTGGTGGGAGCTGAAAATTTATAGGATTGTTAAATCCTTGATTTTGTTGCCCTTGCCAAGGTCTTCTTGAAACAAAACAAATGGATTCTACTGAATTTGGATCTTCCTGAAAGACAGCTTTGAGCCCAGGAATTAAAGCACAATTCTTGGTCTCGTGACTTTCTTAGCAAATCATACATGTTTCTACAACTTTTGCATCCAAAGGGCATTCCCTTAGAGCATGTTTCTTTCTACATTTTGGGCAAAAGATGGTTAAGGCATCAACTTCTGCTTTCTTCTTGTTTTGGATTTTAAGGGTGTCTATTTGTTCACTAAGGCTCCCTAGAATATCAGTTTTGAACTCATCAAGCATATTGCCAATCTCTGCCCTACTTACTGATCCAGTTGCAGATTTGTTTGTTCTAATAAGAGAAGGATCTCTAGGCCCTTTTCTAGTTTTAGATTTTCCCCTTGAGAGGTGGACACATAGTTCTGCTATGCCATGTAGTGGAAGTTGAGAAATGTCTCCCTTCCCCATCATGTTTAAAATATCTATCCATTCATCTCTAATGGCTTTCAATAGAAGGGCTTTCAAGGTTTCCTAGTCTAAATTACTCATTTTTGCTCTCTTTAGGTTGTATTGAAATATTTCAAGTAAATTCTCCAAATTCTCATCCTCTTTTTGCATCATTTTCAATACCTCATCCTTATGATTAGTGGGCATACAATAATCTAGCTATCTATCCAGAAATGTTTGCTTCATTTCTTTCCAAGTTCTAATAGATTGAGTGACTAATCCCATGAACCATTCCAAAGCAGCTCCTTTCAGTGTTGAAGGAAACAGTTTGAGTTTTCGAGAGTCTTCCATATAGTCATAGGTTCGGCACAAGACTTCAAACTCAAATATAAATGTTTTAGGATCCTCACTTCGCAACCCATAAAAGTTTGGGAGGACAGATGGTGAAATGTTTTTTCATTGTTGTATGGGTTTCCTCATCAACTATAGGGAATCCAAATGAGTTATATCCTTCCCTATTCCCCCATTATTACCTCTACCTCCTCCATTGTTACTGCCATTGTTTCATCTACCACCACCTCCATTATTTCCTCTACCTCTACCTCTACGCCCTCCTCCAAATAGAGAATACTCCCCATCTAGTACTTCTTTTGCCATGATAGTTTCCTCAGGGTCTTCTGGTTCTTCTATTAATGGTTGATGAGAGAGAGTCTCTTGCTTTCCTTCTTCTCTAGGTGATTCTACTTCTTCAACTACAATATGTTCCCCTATAGAAGTGAAGAAAGGTTCTTCTCCTAGATCAGATTTAGTAGATAGTGTGGGAGAATATTCTGATTCAGTTATTACCCCTTGAATTCCAGGAATCCTAAGGTTGGGAGTATGAGTCTAGAATGGAGGTGTATCTTGTCTATGCCGTTAAGTAGCCCGAGTTTTGAAAATCAAACTTTTGGCCCTATCTATAAATCTTCCCCTAGAATCTCTTGCTCTATGCATGTCATTTTTTTTTTTTTTAATGATTTTTTAGTCGGACTAATAATTCTCTTTCTAATCTTCCAGATCACACTAGGTGCAAGAAGAGAGCATACTAAAGAAATTATTGAACTAATAACTCTTTTTTTGATCCTCCAGATCACGCTAAGTGCAAGAGGAGAGCATACTTCAAGAAGTTGTCAAATTTTCCCCTTTTTTTATATGTAAGAGATCGGCTACCTAGTTACACTTCCTCGGAAATGGCGCCAAAGTGTTTAGTCAATTTAGTATGTCCTAAATTGCTACATTGATTATCAATCTGGGAGTTGTAAATTGATGAAGTGTGGCACACTATATGTGAATGACAACCTCTTTCTTACTTTTTATTATTTTCAATTTTATTTTGTTTTTTTGGGGTTTTGTCTTTGTTTGTCTCCTAATGCAAATGGAAATCCTATTCCTAAGTTTTAAGAATACTTTTAGAGGGCAAGTATGGATGTAGATATAAGACAAGGTTTATGTCTCTTATGATAACTTCCAGAACTTAGCGCTTCAAAAAGATCTCAAAACATGCTATTGATAAAATTAGTACTTGAACAGGAATGTAAATGTGCAGCTACTTAAATCAAACAAAAGATGAAACACTGATCATGAAATCACTATCTCTGCTGCTCATCTAATTACAGAAATAAAACCTAAACTATTTCACTCAAACAAACCAAAAATTGCAAACTAATGAAAGCAAGATCAATTTACTTCACTTATAATCCGATAGCTCGCCAAGCAACTTTTCGAGTTAAGCCATGGCACCAGAGATAACGTCAAATAACATGAAGAATTGATATCTAAATTACCTACTTGCAGATTAATGAAAGTAAAATCAAATCACTTCACTTATAATCTGATAGCTCGCCAAGTAGCTTTTCAGGGTTAAGCCATGGCACCGGAGATAACATCAAATAACATGAAGAACTTGATATCTAAACTACCTACTTACAGATTATTGAAAGTAAAATCAAATCACTTCAATTATAATCCAATAGCTCGCCAAGTAGCTTTTTGGGGTTAAGCCATGGCACTAGAGATAACGTCAAATAACATGAAGAAATTGATATCTAAACTACCTACTAACAGATTAATGAAAGTAAAATCAAATCACTTCACTTATAATCCGATAGCTCACCAAGTAGCTTTTCTGGGTTAAGCCATGGCACCGGAGATAACGTCAAATAACATGAAGAACTTGATATCTAAACTACCTACTGATAGATTAATGAAAGTAAAATCAAATCACTTCACTTATAATCTGATAGCTCGCCAAGTAGCTTTTCGGGGTTAAGCCATGGCTCTGGAGATAATGTCAAATAACATGAATAATTTGATATCTAAACTAGCTAACAATAGCAAATAAATAAGACTGAAATCAAAGCATAACTGAAATTGAAAAGGTTAAAAACAAAGTTCAGCAAAGAGGCAAATCTCATGTTACTATTTGATGCAAAAATTATATGAAAAAGCTCGAGCATAACCTATCCTGAAACGCACTGATCAGTGTTAGTAAAAGTATGCAATGCTGGAAAATCATGTACAGGAATGAAAGATTAACACCATAAATGAATTATGAAACACATACAATTAAACAAACTATGAAATATATACAATGGAAATAAGAAAACGATGCATGAAACTTTACAGAAATGAAAAACAAAACCTCAGCCAGCAGGGGCCCTCTGCACAACCTTTGGTTAATACGTTGTCAACCCAAAATTACGCTCAAACAGTCATAAGAAATAGAGTCTTTATATTGCAAAATAGAGGAAATGTCTTCTCATTACAATAGCAGGACTAACGCTACAACAATAGTATAAAATCTAACAGCAAGACTAACTATTTGTGTTTGCAAACACGTTATTTATAGAGGAAATTGCATAACTGTTTTTCTGTGAGAAATATTCAATAGAGGACACGTAAAAAGACAGAACCCATGAGCTCAGCGTCTTGGTTGCCATGATCATTCTATCTACAAAAGGTGGATGTTTGATTTGCATCATGGAGATGGCTTGCAGCTATCAAGAGGGATCCACGAAACTAGGAACGGTCTTGGACCTTTCACGTGCTGAAAAGAGAGACCTATTTGCTGTAGGACTCCTTGTTTGACCGTCCTTTGCCCAAGGCTTTTCTTTACAAATTTGACTGAACAGATAGGACCTTGTCCATGTCTAGATCATTCCTGAGCTACCCACGTGCCTCGTTTTACTTGCCGACGCCTGTAACTTATAGAACAATAAAACGAGCTGTGAAATCGCGAGTCAGCTATGGAAAGTGGCTGCATTCCACAGCTGATGAACAAAATCTAAATCAAATAGAAAACACAAAAATATAGTTAGAAAACCACTTAAATGCACTCCCAGAATCAATATGTAATGATCTTTGATATCTTATGAGGCACTGGTGTGGGAAAAAGGTCTAGGAAAGTATGTAGAAGAGAGGTAGTTTTAGGGCTCAACAGAAGGGACCAAGATGTACCAGAGTTCACAAATACTTTCCATACCCTTCGCATGAAACTGGGTATCAAGGATATTGAGAAGAATTTGGTGCTCAAGTACCATAGCTATCTACACAATTACATCGAGGACAAGATGAATTTCCTGGACAATTTATCGCTCGATATGTCGTATTGGTATATTGTCAAGATTGAGCAGTAGTTTAAACAGAAGTAGCAGAACTTCCAATCTGTGAATCCAAAGCAAGGAAAAGGTGCCCCCAAACAATAGAACAAATGACCAAGCCAAGGTGGCGCTACCCAAGACATCCCCCCGAAGCCGTAAGAAAATAATAACACCCCGAAGATGAAGAAGGACACAGAAAATGGTGGGAGTTCCATAAGAGCTCCACTCACAATATAAGTGAGTTCTGGGACAAGCAGTCACTAGTGGCCGAGCTGAAGGCTTCCGAATCAGATGCATGTTCTGACTCTGAATCAGAACGCGATGAGGGAACTGACAAAGCAAAGGAGATCATTGATGTAGATCCCAATGCCACCGTGGCCACCACCAAGATCCATAATATTGAACCTAAAGATCCAGAGGAGGTGGAACACCTCTTCCACTCATAGATGTGGGTGAAGGGTTTTCCGCTGCATTTCATTTTCGACAACGCAATCCAAAAGAACCTCATTTCAGCTGAGGTCATGAAGAGGTCAAGCCAAAAGACTATAGAAAATTCACAGTCATAAACCATCGAGTGGCTACAAAAATGACGAGATATTTGTGTCAGCCAACAGTGTCACCTTCCCTACGACATGAAGCCCTTCACGGATGAGGTATTATGTGACGTTGCTCCTCTTGAAGTTTGTGATATATTGTTAGCACAGCCATACTTATGTAAGCGACATTTTGTATATGAGTTTAGACCTCGCTCTGTGATTATTACTTTGGCAATACGTTGTACACGATACTAGAGGTAGGCTCGCCTACCACCATCTCTTTGATCACTGCAAAACAATGCAGTAAGATCATTTCCCAGACCAGGAAATTTGCTTTCCTTGTGATTCTCCCCCAGTGCAAGAAGAAGTTGTGGCCACGGCTTCTAGGTAGGCCTCCTCTACAGAGCAACAACAGATGGAAAATTTCATGGAGGCGTACAGGGATATTTTCACCTCACCCACAGGGGTACCTCTGCACTGTCAGGTCAAGCACTCCATCGATCTGACCTTGGGCACGCCACTGCCCAATGGACCGATCTATCAATGCTATTTTTTGGAGAATGATGAGATCAAGAGGTAGATTCAGGAACTATATAAGAAAGCACACAACAGACCAAGCTCATCACCTTGTGGGAGCCAAATTGTATTGGTATAGAAGAAGGATGGGACATGGTGGTTTTGTATTAACTATTGGGTGTTGAACAAGATCATTATTCAGAATAGGTACCAAATCCTGTGGATTGATGACCTTCTAGATTATCTCAAGGGGGCCAAATATTTCAAGAAGATTTACTTGAATTCAGGTTATCACTAGGTGCCTATCGAACCCTCCAATGTGTGGAAGACTACCTTAAAATCTAAGGAGGGCCTTTTCGAATAGTTGGTCATGCCATTCGGATTGATGAATGCCCCTATAACCTTCAATATATTGATGGACGTCATCTTGTGATCCTTCACCAATGCATTTGTGGTGGAGTATTTAGATGACATCTTGATCTTCAACCAGAGTTGGGAAGAGCACCTCCACCATATTTGATAGGTCCTTCAAACCCTGCACCAACATAAGTTATGTGCTAACTTGGAGAGATGCACCTTTGGCCTGACCCAGGTTCAATATATGGTGTACATCATTAATGAGCAGGGTGGACATGTGGACCCAACCAAGATACAAGTCATTCGGGATTGGCCATCCCCAACCAATCTAACAGAGCTCCACAATTTTTTGGGTCTTGCCAATTTATACCGTAGCTTCATGTTGGGGTTCTCTCATATCACTTGGCCTTTAAGTGAATTCACCAAGGGTGGAGCGAAAGAAAAGTTTTTTTGATCGGAAACCCAACAACAAGCATTCTCCGAGTTGAAGAACCGCCTCTGTTTTGCACCAGTGCTCACATTACCAGACCTGCAATAACCATTTGAGATTGAGATAGATGCCTCTGACTATGTTATTGTTGTAGTTCTTACTCATAATGGGAATCTAGTGTCTTACCACAGTGAGACACTTTCAGAAAAATATGAAAGTACCCCACATATGACAAAGAAATGCATTCCATTTTGCAAGCCCTTCGTCAATGGAAGCATTACATTCTGGGGAAGGAAACGATCATCCACACAAACCACTGACCTTTACAGTTCACATAGACATGAGGGAAGTTGCAGAACCATCACCATTAGAAATGGTCTACCTATTTGAAACAATTCCATTTGAACATTAAGTATAAGAAGGGAAGCACCAATAATGTTGTTAATTACATCAGCTAACCACCGATCAGGGCGCCGATCACTATGATTGACCCCTATGGGCATGAGACATCGGGGTGGCTACATCTTTACAAGAGCGATCCTTCACCTTCATGATGCACTGTTATTCCACCTAGGACACATCTGTGTTCCTTCAAGTGAGTGTGCCAAGATGATTTGAGAGGTGCACTACAGTCAGGTCGCTGGGCATTTCGAAGTAGAGAAAATAGTGGTGGTATTGCAGAAGTATTTTATTGTCTGAAAATTCGTCAAGATGTTGGGAAGTACATTAGATCTTGCACCGCCCATGCCATTTCCAAACCAATCATCATGAAGCAAGGCATGTATACTCCTCCACCTACTCCTAGCGGCCTTGGGAATCTGTCTCCATGGATTACATGTCGGGCCTTCCCTCTACAAAGCACAACAACAATTGCATTTTCATGATCATCAACATATTTTCTAAGATGGTCATCACGGCAGCCTGCAAGAAGAGTATCACAACAGAGGCCACTGCTAAGGTCTTCTTTGAGTGAGTATGGCTACCCTTTCGGATACCACTGTCCATTGTCTCAGATCCGGATAGCAGATTCTTAAGTGCATTTTGGTCAAGTCTTTGGTTGATGCTAGATACAAAATTTACTAATTCCATGACTTTTCATCCCCAAACTGATGGCCAAACATAGGTTGTCAACAGGATGATCGTACACATTCTGCACATGTACAAATTAAAGAGTCCATGCACAGGGGATGAAAGTCTCCCCTATTTCCAAAACAATTACAAAAGAGATTTCCACAGGTCAATAGGCCACAACCCATTTCAGGTAGGGTTGGGATTTTAGCCATTATGCCCCATTAATATGGCCATACCATTTGTAGCCCCTCAAGTAGATTCAACTCACGTTCGGTTTGAAGCTGAAAGGGCTCATTACTTCATTGAGTGCATTCAACACATTCACCAGCAGGTCCATGATATATTGGATAGAGCCAATGCTAAGTACAAGTAGCACCATGATCAACATCGAGTGTTGCACAAGTTCCAGGTGGGCAACAAAGTTTGGCTACATTTGCAGAAGAAGTGCCTCACTGGACCCCAGTGAAAGCTTCACCCACTCTGATATAGGCCATACATCATCACCAAGGTTGTCGATGACAATGCCTTCGAGCTCAACATCCCACTGTTCCTTGGTCTACACCTAGTGTTTAATGTAGATCACCTTCAGCCATACTTTCCAACATTGTTGGACACGTCTGACATTGCAAAACAACTCAAACCAACAGATTTCAACTCGGACTGCATGGAACATGACACAACTGATCAGATCATGGACACTCAAATCAATAGCACTCGCTAATAGAGGATACAACTATATCGAGTTATTAAATCAGGCCAACTCCTTCACCAGGGAAAGTGGTTCATGAGGGACTAGGTTCAATAGAAATTTCCTCATCTCATGGAGGCTCTACACGCAATGGGGACCTACTTCCTAAGGGGGGAGGAATGATACAGGTGTATATTGGTGGACACTTTCCTATTCCACCTAGACCCCCTAGTCAATTTCCTCTATTTCTTTGTTCATTTCAGCATTTACTATTTTTAGTAGTTTTCCGGGTCCTGAACTTCCGGAGTAGTTTTGACCCCCTAAATGACGGTTTTTTTTGGGGGGGGGGGGGTGTCCACCGTAGGCACATAGACATTCACAAGTACCTATGGTGAAACCTGTAATTCTCAGAGAGACCTTTCCATCAAGGTATCGTACGCGCCAAACAGAGATAATATGACCAAGTTACGACCCCGGGAAGTTGGCTGCCTAATGGAGCCCACAAACTCTTGTTGTTACATCTCTCGGGGTTATGGTTTCGGTTTTATATGGTTTTCTCATGTTTTCCAATAATAAATAGGCCCTTGAGCCTCATTGTAACACATTTCAAAGGCATGTAGCTTCCACATCTCTTCTAAGAGATAAGTTACCATCGCCCGAGCTATCTTATTTCCATTATGTTTGTAAGCATAGTTCAATATTTTTCTATTAATTAAATGAAGTGTTTTTATGCTGCATGTCTATGTTGATTATTATATTTGTAAGTTGTTGCGTTCCTGCTTAAGTTCAGATCAAACATATACCACATTCACTATACAACCCAATGACAAACTATATAATAGGATTTTACCAACAACATCAAGTGATAGCCAACATAAGGGCGGCATAAAACATCACATGAATTGCATAGTTGGTATTGTTATTAACCATTCGAACCATGGTGTAAAACATTATATAAAACATAACCACCATGCACTGAAGACCATGATATTTATCATGAAATCTTTGTTACACCCACCACACCTTAAGCCTTTTATATATTTTATTTTTCCTTCAAAATCATTGAACCTACTAACCATATAATAAAACATATAACCAATATAGAGTCTAGAATCAACATGCGCCCATTAAATGCAACTTATAGATATAAGAAATTTAGCACCATATAACACTACACAAGTAAAAGAATGATTAGCAACAATCACATAAGGAAACCAATGTATGCAATCATCTAACGACATGATACTTGCACCCAAATATGCATAACCATGAAAACAAATGTGAAATAATCAACATGTCACCCCATGATCACATCATTCCACCATTTTTTATCATCCCCTTAAAACATAAGGAATAACCTAGGGATGGGACCCCTCTCAAATGTTATAATGTTAAGGAGTTCCCAGTAAAGATAAAGAGCGACATATGTAGATTATAAAGGGTCCCTAAGAACATACTAATTAAATCAAGTCCAACACTTTATGATTATAATCATGTTGACCAAACTTTAGGTCAAAATTTTGTGGGATAATTGATTAAACAAGTTGTAGAGACCTAAATCTAAGAAAAAAATTGAGTCTTTTGTCTTCATTGTACTTGGAATAAGGCCTTTTTTTCTTATTCCCTTATCTTTAGAGAACTGGTCCTTGGAAATGGATTAATTAATGTTAGCATCCCTGAACCCAAATGTGTTATATGTCATTGTCATTGTGGTTATGTAAAATTTGAAATCATTATGTTACTATATTCCATGGAAAGTTACTCCCTAAATTCATTTTCTAAAAAGGTGTTATCCTTATCTTGTCGTTACAACAAACACTCTCCAAAATTTTTCTTACACTTGAATTTCGAAGCCTACTGACGATATTTCGATTTGTCATTCCATGGTAACTGAATGGTCATCTAATGTTTGAAAATTATTAAGTATTCTTCTAAGTTTCAAAGTCACTTGCTCACACATGTTCTATCTTCGATGAATTTGAAAACACACTTCTTTCAATGCAGGCTTAGATAGGCATTGTGCAACTTTTGAAGGTAATGCTAACGCAATCACTAGTGACAGTTACAATGCAATCCATAAGCGCAATGTACTAATCAATACATATCGATAGTTAGTTCGTACCCTCCATTGACAATCTTCCTCACTTGGATTGCAATTGTACTTCTATTTCAATGATTTTTCTCAATTGTCACTCTATTGCACCTTTTTTTTCGCAAGTGTCACTCCCACATTCACAATTGTCATTTTGTTTGCATCCACTTTAATAAGTATTTTTTTCATGGTATCTTCATTCTAGCATGTGTTGCTTTCACTTTCTTCAAGCTTTTTCAAGTGTCATTTTCACTTCCTCTTACTTTTCAAAGTGTCTTCTTTTGGCATGGGAAGTATCGCACATCGTAAAAATCAGAGATATGGTTCAAGTCAAGGGGAAAATTTAGTGTTAATGGGTCTTATTTATCATATAAACATGCATTATATCCATTCTGAGAGTTTCATGCACTATCGTACTAGTTTTGTTACTATCACCGCAAAGTGTACCCTAAGTGTCACACTTGGAGGAGAGGATTGTTTTTTCGCGGAGTAAGGGATCGTCTTGTTTATGAGTGTTGAGTTTTCAATTTTGTGTTGTTTATTTTTATGAATGTGTGATCATGTTCAAGTCTTATCCTTGTTATTTCTAAGTATTCAATCTTTAGGAGAGATCTTCTCCCTTACCAACTTGAGCTCACTCTGCCCTCCTTGAACTACACATTGCGTAGTGGCAAGCCTTAAGCATTCCCCTTTTCCTCTTGGAACTACACAATGCGCAGTTTCTACCTTCGACGATTATGCATTACACATTTATAGTGCTCAATCCTAGCCTCATGACCCCCATAACTGTGTAATCAAGCCTCCTTTTCATTCTCCTTCTACGTTTTGCACAATCCTATTCTGCAGTCTGCCTCCCTAGCTCCTTGAGCTTTGAAACTGTGCAATCTCCTTGCCTCCCTCTCTCCTAAATTGTTTATTGTGCAAACACATTGGGAAAGCCTGCCTCGCTGTGACCCTTAATTGCACATTATTCCTACCCAAGCCTCCAGTTTTGTGCATTATACAATCGCAAGTTTCAACCCCTCAATCCTGGCCTCTACAACTGCGTACTACACAATCCTTGAGCCTTCCCCTCAGTCTAGTACTCAGTTCCAGTTCAATCAGTTATTTTCATGAAGTAAGCTAGACTAGGATTTTTTTAGGTTGATGTCATCTTGTCATGAGTAATCTCCCGTTGCAGATATTATATCTTAACATGACAGGATGATGACTAAAGAAAAGGAGAAGGAGACTATGCTAGAAGACATTCATGAAGTTGTAAAGACAATTTTATCATCAAACACAAAGATGAAGCAGCACTAGATTGCGAAAAAAGTTGGAAGATCAAGATCATAGTAAAGAATCCATATCATTCAACCACTTGGAGGGTTGATATGAATAATAAAGTACATATTTCATGAACATCAAGTACTGAGAATACCTCTCATGAAGATTAGAGACAAAGCAGCAAGAAGAACAACTTGGCATTTCCATCTCATCATGAATTTCATGTCATCATTGTCAAGTTGTGACTTGTACTAGTTTCATCACAATGTCATGTGTGTCCATGTGTCTTGCCACATCATTTGTGGATATAATGATGTAATTATCAAAAGGAAAGGAAAAAATGTAATGTGTGGAAGTCCAAGAGTCATATGTGCAATATGAAAAGTCACATCATCATATATGGACAACAAGTCTTTAGGAAAAGTGCAAAGGTCACATTAGAACTCCAAGAGTCATGAGGGTAACTCAAGAGTCATAAGGGATATTAAAAGTCATTCCTCTTGTGATAAAATAAACCTCGTGACTCAAGAAAAGGGCTTTTGAAGGCTTAGCCTTTGGAGAGTTGGTCTTGGATTTTCTAGCTTAGAATAGGAGAAAAGATCATTCTTTGGAGAAGCAAGAAGTGACTTAATGTTCCACTATTGGAGCTAGTGGCTTGCCATTGTAACTATGTACTTGGATCTTTCATCTAATAATTAGAAGCTCATTGAGCTAACACATTCTCATGCATGTATCGTGAATATTGTAAGACTATTCTTTAGATGTTTGCAGTATATGTTTTGTCCATATTTACTAAGGAATTTGAACTACTTCATAGGCTTTGGCACTTATCTTGTTGAATATGTGTTGTATTTTCTTTAATGTTCTTTGTTTCTATGTGAACTATTTTTCTAGATAATTAACGAATCTTTCCTTGCTCTCATGTGCCTCTCTTAGGATAGTACTATTACTTTCCTTCTAGAGACGCACTCTTTCTTCCCTCTTGTGAAAGCCCCCTTTTACACATTTCAATTGGTGTTTCACACTGTCAACTTACCTATTGATTTCAAATTTTATGTGCATACTCTCTTATGTTATATATCATAGCCAAGGAAAACCTTATATTTATGGTAGCTAGATCAATACTCCATTTGGGGATCCTACTCCAAATGGTGTGAGGTCTAATTGGGACTTCACATCGAGGAGACCCCCTTGGTTGATGGATTTCCAGCATTGTCAACAGTTGGCACTTGAAGGAGGGCCAGATGACAAGTTGTGCCTGTTGAGTCTGTTTTGAACCTCTTATATTAAATGGATCATCCCCAAATCATATCCTAGGAAAATTTTCCAATATATCTGATGGTAAAAAATTTATCCTCGATGGACCTCTTTATGACTTGTCTAAATTCAAGTTTGATGGGGAGGGTGATACATTCATAGTCGAGCACGCATCTCATTTTCTTAAGTTCTATGAATATTGTGAAATCGATTATGAAGATGTGGATTTTGTTATTTTCTTCCTCACACTTGAAGTTTACGTTAATTGATGGTGTCATACCCTACCACCCACTTCCATTCATTCTTTTGAACCCTTCATCGAGGACCTTCATTTAGCCTTCGATAAGTATGATTACCAAGATGTTCTTAAAAGGATTAATCAACTAAGAATGAACCTTGGTGAGTCAATTGAGTATTTTTATAATCTATTCCTTGACCTATGTAATGAATTTCCTTTTGTTCCTTTCCCCCCTCCTTTTCCAGTACCAATTTGGGTTCTTCCTTGTGATGATGTCAAGGTTGGGAAAATTGAAAATCAAATTGTTGAGTCATCTCTTAAACTTTCATCCACCTTTCATGATTCGGATCTAATGGAGGAAACCTTGGAATGGTTTATTAAACCTAGGGTGAAAAATAATCCCTCCATTCCTAGGGAAGACATTAACACTCATAACTCTTGTCCTGAATCTAATTTGCATACCTGTCACCCTCCACCATCCCATTGTCATAGCCCCTTGTCACTTGATATGCTTGATTAGTCTCTTCCAAATCAAAATAGTGTTCAGGTGTAAAGAAATCACATTACGCAAGTAGAGGAGAAGGAAGGTGAAAATTATTTCAATCTTTCTTCTCTCTTTCAAAGTCCCATGTGTGAAGATGGTGTTTCCTCATTCTTGGCTGATATTAAATCTAGTAATCTTAGTATTCAATCAAATTAAATCAATTTTCCTAATCAATCCGAAGGCATGGGTGTTATGAAACCATCTCACAAAAATATAGAAATATAGATCAACGCCTTAGAAATAAGCCTCTTTGAGGGGTTAGCCTCCTTTACATTACACAAATGAACAATTCTTAGATGATTCAAATGACAAAACCTCCTTTCTATATATAATAGTCTAAGGGGTCACAATATAACCAAAGCTGACCGAACAACAATAATATAAAGGCACAAAAAATAACAATAGTGGGATTCTATGGGGCAAAATAATAATAATATGGGGACAATGGGGGCACAACAATAACAATAAGG